>CABFVZ010002414.1:48014-59011 GCA_902151445.1 Timema monikensis | reverse complement strand
TATATATATATACATACACATGCACATTTCGAACACTAAGGTAAAAGTATTGTGACCGTAAAAAAAATCTAACCCGAAACGTTGATGGATGTCAACGTCGCATGGCCCACGAACCATAAAGAATGGTTTTTGCAATGCCGTCTGTCTGTTTATCCCTACAATTAAAAGTAAATTAATGAAAAACTAAAAGAGAAATTTATGTTCTCAATCTGTTCTAACGATTTTGATTACATTTTTTTTATCTAGGCGTTGATTAAGATCACATAGTAGGTGACCTAGTGGTCTAGGGGTAAGGTATCAAGACTTCTGTACTGGGGGTCCGTGGTTCAATCCTCGGTCCCGGCACAGATTTATCTGAAGACGTGTATTAATCACAACTTGTGAATGTGGAGAGTGCCAGGCCTCCACCGTGGTTCGGATTCCACGTTAAACTGTAGGTTCCCCTACCATTACACATTAGCGTAAGTGCGTACAACCCAAACGGTTAGTAAGACGCAATGATGATGATGATCTCACTAATAAAATGGCTATTTTCATTTTCCTATGAAAATGACTTTTAGGGTACTTAAACAGAAGTGGAAATTTCCGTATCTCCGCAACTATTTGAGATATTAAATAACTTATCATTGCAAAATTGTAGTACCATTTAAAAAAACTACTTTTATTTGAGATATATATTTTTTTCTCAGAGATTCGCAAATATATTAATACAATTTTATGAGCTTCGGTTGTTGTACAGATACTAAAGTTTTTTAATGCAATAATTCCCCAATGCCATAGAGTAATTAAATATAAGTAAGTCTCTAAAAGTTTCTTGTTTTTCCTTAAACCTCTTAGGTTAATGTTTGTACAACAATGATCTATATCCATTTTAGACTCAATAGTCAATATTTACATTTTTTTATTGGTCAAAATTTATAAATGAGGAATTTAATAGCGATGACCTGTAGATGTGAAACACCTAATAAAATGTTAAAATTTTAACTGGAGGTCGAAATTTTATACGAAGTGTTGACCCCATGGACTATATATCGATCTTTTTTATCAGTCCAAACATACAAATGAGGACATTAATTCTTTAAAAATAAAATTTAGACGTTTAAAACCGGGACTCAACATAATGTTTTAAATGAGTATAGTGCAATTTATATTTGGGTTTGCTAGTGTATATTGTTTCGTTTCACATAATATTAAGAGTTTTGAGTAAATATCTCAATTTTTTAACAATAGAGCGAGAAAGTCCATGTGGAGTTCCGTACCATTTACTTTTGTTAATTCTTATAAAATTAATAAAATTTTATATTTGGGATGTCTGCAATTTGCCATTAACAACTTTAGACCACCAATATCTGAGTTAACAGAGGGGGAAAAGAATGAAGATTTATTCCCATTCCCTCTCACTAGCTTTCCTTTCATTTTATTCTGTTGTATAAACTAAAGAAAAATGTTTATTTTCAATGGGTTCAGCTATAACAATTTTATTTTTTGAGAATTGTTCTTTTTTTTCCCCTATAGAAACTCGTATAATTATCTCAGAAAACTATTGGAATTTTAGCTATTGTTCTTTTGAAACGCTTAAAACTAATAATTTAAATCTTAAAATCCCTCTTTAAAAACTGATGGTGTCTCTTGACAATTTTAACGTCTTGTTCAATGTGCCGTGAGCTGAAAAAGATTTAAAATCCGTCGTGCACTCATCAGAAAACGTCTAGTTCTATGTTTCAAATAAAATATTTCAAAAACAGGTCATAGGATTAGATAGTGATAGAACTTTATTGACCATAAATTTCCCTTAGTATGGATAACATGACAAGGTGTAAAGCCTGTTATGCAAGAGATAAATTAATAGCTGACAGTATGTCGTCATTATTTTGTTTTTCATATTGACTCAATTTACCCTGAAAGGTATCAGTCCAACCTTGACGGATTGAACCTTGACCATGTTTTATAAGCCATGCCATAGTAGAATAATTGTAAAATTAGGGTAGGTCTACAGTTTAATTTTATAAAAGTCTTCGAACATCTAGAAAAGTTAATAGATAGTATTTTCATATTTAGCCCGCGTCTTACTACCCGTTCGGGTTATATGATTATGCTAATGGTTTTAGCAATTAGGAAGGTTATATTTGTTAGAAGTGTACCAGTATTTGCGTGGAGGGAGTGGAAACAATTTTTCGAAAAATCCACCCTCTGTACACCCGACTGAGAATCGAACCTCGATATGCCCGTCATTGGTAGCTAGTCTGCTGCGAGAGTAGTGGGTTAGACAAAGTGGCTGCCGAAGTGGTTTCTGTTCATATGTTCATACACCAAGCTATGTAATCTGCCGCTATCAGTTTTGATAGCTATTATCAACACCTATAAAATAACACTAGTAAAATAGTAAAATGTTTTCAATCTAGGCCGCCAAAAATATGTTTTCTAAAAGTCTCTCAAAAATAATATTTCGGCTTTAATTTACAGCATCAAAAATAAACAATGGGACTCTTATTTATTTGAAATTACAATAGTTTCATTACCCGCTTCTGTGGCCGTGTGGTCTAACGCGGTACTCTCGTTTTAAGCTATACTACCGAAGACGAGGAGATCGGGGTTCAATCCCGATCGGGTGTACTGAGTGATTTTTCCCCCCCCTAAATGATTTTCCACTCTCCACCCCTCCACGCAAATGTGGGTGTACCTCTCAATTAAACCTTACTAATCCCTGACCCACTAGTGTAATTGATACATAGGCGTATAATCAGACTGTGTAGTAAAATGTGGTGTTAAGTGTGTTTGATGTCGTTCTATAGTTTTGGGATATGTTTTCAAATCTCTCCATCATTGAGCACGTGGACTAAATGTCAGACGAATCTAGTTTGGTTTTCCGGTGACGGAGGTCGCGGTTTAATTTCGACCAAGTGTATTGTAACATATCTTTTTTACCAATGTAGTTTTCTCACCCATGCTTTTTTATAAAATAATTTCGATTTTTTTTTAACTCACCTTCAACCGGTTGAAGGTTTAAGTAGTTTCAAGTCACTAGCAATAAAACGTACTAATATAATAAAAAATTACATCAGAAGCCATTATACTTTTATGGGGAAGGAGGTGTTTCACATCGAATGAATCATGAATATAACATGAACTGTTGCCTTGAAAAACAGTTCTAGAATCTAAGAAAATATTATTCAACAGCGAAATAAAACATATGGTGAAACACTGCTTCCATATCTAATTTTCCCTAATGGAGGGTGCTATCGTTGATATGGGAATATTGGTGGGCCCGTGGACAGTGACGTCACATTTTGTCTTGTATGGTTGCAAAACCTTATGCATGTGGTAGTGATCAATTACTACAACCCCAACATATAAGTTCAACAATTTTCATAGCAAGAGCCTTATCTGAGAGATATACATGATACTAGATCTACTTTCACGTACTATTAATTCAAGTCTTAGGATCTGCAGTTGTCACTTTTGGTATATTTAGTCAATAGCTATAAAATAACATTAAAATATGTTTAAAACATTTTTGAATTTTAATGTAGTATACAGTAATAAAACCTATGAATGTAGAAGTAATAAGTAATAAGTCACAAGCTCTCAAGCTATATAATAATTTAGGAAGTTAAGTGCACTAAAAACACAGAATAAAATATAATATTTATTTGAAATGTTCTTGCTTTCAATAGTCTCTGGCAACACACCAGCAATCAAGTCACTAGAGATTTGGTATCGATAATAACGTATCGATACTGTACTTATTTAAAGTATCGATAACCGTAAGTATAGGTATCGAAATTTTAATCTGGAAAAATAATAAAAAAATTCAAGTAATAATTTAAACTTTTGCATAGTATTAATAATAATAATAATTTGTATTATCATATTTATCTAAACACTGAAAAATATAACTTAACCATATTTTAGTATATTTAGGTTTATCGCTTCTATGGTATATGTTGAAACTTGGAAGGTATTATAGTGTTGTATAAAGTATATTATTAAAGGTTTTACCATACCACCTTTCAAAATGTCAATGAAAATTTATCTGATGAAAAGTTATTTAAAATCTGAATATGATTAGTAATATATTTTTTCAATCTATTTAGTACCCTTTTTCTAACCATAGTAAGCATCTAATCAAAGCATGAGACAAGATAACAAAAAAAAATTGTTTCTTTCGATGACGATCCGATACCAGAGCTCTACTACTAATATCAGTAAAACTATCGTGTGAAAAAATACTAGTATCTAAAGGAAAATACAGAGATTAGTAAAATATTGATACTGTTTTCACATCCCTACAACTCGCTCAGCCACCGCTTCACCCACACCCTCTCGTAATCACAGACCGCTATCTTCAGCAAGGTTCGAAAAGACTACGCCCCTGAACGTGGGAACCACCAAATCCTCAAGAGGTGAACCTCACCAGTCAAGGTCAAATGTTGTCTCCAGGGGTTGGCGGCGAACCTTTTTGTGGGAACATTCTTATCATGATTCTGACATCTGAATCTGTCCATGTTAAACGCCAAAATATGTCATATTTGGTGGATATTTCAAATCTGTTCATTATATACTATGGAAGTGTTCTCCTTCCTTGAAAAAAGTTTTGAAGATATTATTATCACCGCGTCTTACTACCCGTTCGGGTTATACGCACTTACGCTAATGTGTAATGGTAGGGTGATTGTGAGATGAAATGGAGGACCTACAGTTTAACGTGGGATCCGAACCACGGTGGAGGCCTGGCATTCCTCACATTCACAAGTTGTGATTAATACAAGTCTTGTCAGAGGTGAAGGAAGGGTTTAGTAATCAGATAAATCTGTGCCGGGACCGAGGATTGAACCCCGGCCGCCAGCACAGTTTTGAAGATGTGAACGCGTTGTCATTTTTCAAGTCCAAGTGGAGATTTCACCATAGAGATCAACATTTTGAAGCTTCGCACCCCCCAAATTATTATTATTATAGATAGTGATTATATCTATCAAAATTAACTGTTAAAGAACCATACTTTACCTATAAATGTATAATTTAGTAGCTTTGTTTAACCCTCAAAAAGTTTCCTCTTAATTAACTCAAACTAGTAGTTATTCGAGCTGTCAATAACTGGTTGTCAACCACTGGTCTGACTATAGAAGCTTGGTAACACAGGAATGCGGTCAGCAGGGTTCCAGTGACGCTATCTGGTGTGGACTGGGAAGAGCTTTTATCACACGAGGATCCTTTTTCAACAGGTGAACATATAACAGCATAGATAGTGGCTTAACTGTCGTCTGAACAGTATCGCTGACTGGCCAAACTAAGTGGGAAGGTGGAGGAAGAAATAGTTTAAAGAATGTGTGGCTTGGAGAACGCTCAGTAAACCAAACGGGGAGGAGACGGGACTTTTCAAACCCAATCCATCGAGATTGCAGTGGAGTATTCTCTGGGTATGCTAGTCCTGCACTGCATACCCATTATGATATGGACTAGTTTTTTGTTTACACAGTTCCCACAGAAAGCATTGAATTAAACACTGATGTTTAAATTGCTAAGAAATATACATGTAATGAATCATTAATTTAAAACTAATATTGGTTCATATTCCAAGAATACTGTGTTTTAAGTAATTTTTCTTCCTCCAAAAGGTTCTACTTAGCACAATTGGAAATCCAGGGCTTGCTACTTGAAAAACGCAAGGCAAGCTAAGTTAGGGAGGCTCTAATGACCTTGCCCAATGTTTAGGGGGTTGCAAAACATTCCTTTCCGCTCGCCCATAAGTAATTGGCCAATGAACTAACTTTTTACACCCCGGGTCATGCTGTTCATGTGAAGCAAACTAAGCACTGTGCCAATTATTGAAAAATATATGATATGTAACTCCGCCCGGACTTTCTCGCTCTATTGTTTGAAAATAGAGATATTTACTCAAAACTCATATATGTGAAACGAAATAATATACACCCGCAAACCCAAGCATAAATTGCACTATACTTATATTAAAAAAATTAGTCCTGGTTTTAAATTTTATAATTTTGTTTTTAAATAATTAATGTCCTCATTTATATGTTTGGACCGATATAAAAGATCACTGTTGGGTCCACAAGGGTCAACACTTCGTATTAATATTTTAACTTCCTGTTAAAATGTTCGACATTTTATTTTAAGTTTAAACAGACACATAGACAGACTTCATTGCAAAGACCACTTTTTTTTTTGATTCGGGGGTCATGAAACGTAAAGATTCATCAAAATCTTGAGTTCGATTTATTTGACGACCACAATACTTTCTCTACCTGTAAGACAACGAGAAAGTAAATATTCAAGATCATAATGTTTATTTATTAGGCTAATTTAGTGTTTAAGTAAATTTATATAAAATTAATTATAAAACAATAGTATATGTAACAAGTGATAAATTATAGACTAATTAAATACATTGAATTATGTATTTGGCAAACACATCTAACCACTCTTTCAAATTTAGGCATTTCAGCACTTATAGTGGGGAAAAGGGGTTGGCGGCGGGTGACGAGGCTACTTTAACCGTAGTTAACGTTAATTCTTGTTTTTCTTTAGTAAAAAGGATCGTGGGTTTTAATAGTGTTCTTTTAGTTTTTGTTTTACATTAACGACTTATTAGTCATTGTGATTTTTTTTATAACTATACATAGAAGAATCCCAAATGTCAGTGTGATTTCACCATTACAAGATGATTTAGAAGGAAAAGGTAAAATAAAATATATTTTCATATAATTTACTTAATCAGTGGCGCACCCAGCCATTTACTTTGGGGGGAGGCATTCAATCAAGGCTGTAGCAAGAATGACATTTTGATGGAGAGAGCGGGTTTGGGGTTGCACAGCCTCCTAAGCCTTGAAACCCGAGAATATCTATAAATATTAACTGCTTTTATAAATCATTTGTAGTAGTTTTATAGTAATTAAGAGATTTAAATAATGCAAATGGTATCGAAGCTATTATTTATATGTTTTCAATTATTAATTTTGTATGTAACGGTAAATATTTTAAATACTAGGCTTAAGTCTGAAGCCTGGTCTTAAAATGTAGCATATACATTCAACACATCTTCAATGCTAAATATTCTAGTTATACTTAATATTATTTAAATTTATATTAACAATATTTTTGGTGTTGGGGAAAGAGGGGGAAGGGGGTAAAATACCCTGTTTGCCCCTCGCCCCCTTGGGTGCACCAATACGTACACAAAAAGATATGTGTAAATATCTTAGCAATAGAGTGAGTATTAATAGTCCGAGATAATCCTCCAGTATGTTAGTCAGTTTACGCATCTAATTAGCTTCTGGAGCATAAATTCTCAAGTTAGAAGACGCGTTTGTTTCCAAGCAGCATTGTTTGAGATAAGTTAGGTTTTATAAAATAGTTGTAATTACAACGTGAGTTGGACAATCCACCTGACTCCCTCTCACCAAGATCTGATGGACGCTTGATCGATGTATCACTTCATTTTACTCTTATTATGATTGTTTGTTTAGAGTATTGCTAATTGCGTGCTTTTAATTACACTAGGCTAATTGAATAGGATCTGTCTCTCTTATGCATTCAGAAATGTGCCCATATCACTCTTAGCCCCGACATTAATATTTACTTAAATTTCTAACCATGTAGATATCATTACAATTTGAGGACCGCCTATGTGGTCTAGTAGTCATAGGTTCTGGCTACGGATCCAGAGGTCCCAGGTTTGATTCCCGGCGCGTCCAGATTATCTGGGAGGCAGGGGTCTGAAACGGGTTAGATTCAGCCTAGGTTGGATAAATAAGGAGCTACTCGAATAAAGTAGTAGTGACTCCGGTATAGAAAGCCGAGCTTAATGACTGGAGTCATCGTTGTGCTGACCACAAGACACCCTCTATCCGTAAAAGTTGGCACTAATTCACCAAACAGTTTGGTAGCCACTCTGTAGGTATAGCCTGAATGCGGGCTGACACAATGGAGTTACTTTTATTACATTTTGAGTGGATGGTAATCATTGTAATGGATAAATAAGAGTGGGGCTCAAAATTTCTTTAAGATAGCATACAGTTAATGGGAAATAATAAATGTTCGAGAACCACTGCTCTATTGGACACATCTTCTAATATATCCTTTGAACAACGCTGGTTGAGAGTCCTCGGCCCCCAAATCTCTGTTGCAACTTTTAGAGTACAGCATACTTATTAATTTTTCTCAGAATACGACACTGCGAGATTGAATCTAATGGCGTTAACAAAAAGACATGGTGGGGGCTAAACCTATGAGTTTATTAGGAAGGGGGGAGAGTGGTGTTGTGCATTTGGTAGCTCTGAAAGCTATAAAAAAGAGGTTGGGGCGATGGGGGAAATTTGGTACCAATTTTAAATAATGTCCGCAGCGAAAGTAATATTTTGTATCTTTAAGAACGTTCATTATAGCAGAACAAACTAACTCGGCTACCGGCTCGCATCCACCTTTGTGTGTGTATGAGAGTATTGAGTAAAAGAGAAAAGAAAATACCAAGATATGCCAGGAATGTGTTCAATGGATTCGTATTTGAATGATTACTCAGAAGTTTTCCGTGATGACGATGGGGGACAAAGTGACAAAAGTTTCTTGTAAATAACTACAGTATGTCCCTAGACAGAATTAAGATTTGTGCACACTGCTTATCAGTGAAGCCATTATAAAATGGTCAAAAACTGACCTTTTCAATGCAGTTTTTTTTTATCCAAATACCATTTTCTGTATAAGGAACTTCTATCCCCATTAATGTTTAATCAGAAATGATCCACGTGCAATAGTGTTGGTGTAAATATACGATTTATAGCAGACTGTATCACAGAGTTGATTGACATGTGATGCACGTTCTTAAGAAGTTAAAACTATTTTAAAACAAATTGAGAGCGTTTAATTTTAATACAGCCAATAATAATATGTTGGATGTGTAAATTAACTTAAGCTACTGATACAGTCGTATCTGGATATATCTTTCTTTTAAATTTGTTGAAACAACATCAAAGTTCAACTCCAATGTAAAGGTGTAATTTTTTCAATTATATTTAATTTATTTTTATGAGTTGTACGTTATATAAATGTTGTATGAGTTTAAAATAAAATGAAACGCTTGTAAGATTATAATATTAAATTAGAACAATTAAAGAGAAATAATAACTCCTCTGTTTGTTAATATTTTTATAGAACACATAATCTACAGAATAATTTAGGATTAGAAAATAAAAATATTGGCCCAGCCATAGACTGTGGTAAAATATAATTTTACTATCCCCACTAAATCTTGGTATTTAATCTAACACCCTTTTCAACATTAGTGATCAAAGAAAATTATAGTATTGATTGTGTATTTCCTGTTTGTGATGTTGGTTTTATAGGATCCAGCTAGGAAAATCTTAGTATATGTATTATAGAGCATCTCCAAACTAAGATAGACTGAGGAATGGGGATTAAATCTTCGTGCTTAGGGCTAGGGATGTGAAAAAAATATAGATTCTTTACTAATATATTTTCCTTTCGATACTAGTACTTCGATACTTTTACTAATATTAGTGGCCTACTCACTACTGTATCGGATCGGTATCGAAACAACTTTTTGCTATCATCACCTATGCTAGGATTAAATGTTTACTAGAATGGACTGTGGATGAAGAACAAATTACACAATTTGCTCATTTTTTCCATGACAAGCAAGAAGCAACTCTAGCATTCAATCTCTTTTAGCTCATCATGATTTATAGCTGTTCTTTCATGTTTATCAATACAGCCTGATGCCTGACCGGTTGATAGGGTAGCGGCAAACAGTCTACTACCCCTTCCTTGAATTAAATTACTGTTACTATTTTTTTTATTTTTTTATTTCAGATTAAAATGTCAATACCGATACTTACTGTTAGCGATACTTTTCTTTCGAAAATAGTATAGTGTCGATATTTTTCTTATACTCTTAATGAGTACAGTATTGATTCTCTCCTTTCGATAGCACATCCCTACTTGGGACATTTCGAAACTAAGGTAGAGTAGGCCCAAGCCTACATTACATTAATGATTGAATCTCGACCTTTAGAAACGAGACAAGCGTGCTAGATGACCTCTGACGACGAGTTTAATAAAACCATTTTAAAATATTGACTGGAGGGTGCTCCACGTGTACAAAGAAGAAAAGCTGAAAGAGGACATATGTACGCGCTCCGAAACAACTAACAGTAATAACAGTAATAACAGTACTAGGAGCTCATGTCTCATCCCACCAAGATTGTTCGTAGTTAATGGGCCGTGACAAAATGTGTGTTAGTGTGATTACGTGGTGTTTTCAGTCGCACGGAACACATCATGAGACTGGCGTGATGTACCAAATTATTGAATCGACTTCAATCGACCTAGTGGCGTAAGGATGAGGATTAAATGTACCTGCAGTGGCGGGAAGGAATAGTGGGAAACCACTAAGGAAAAAAAAAAACCTCGGTGCCCCGTTTGGGATTGGATCAGTCGCCTCTAAAACAGACTAAACGAGCTTTCCTTCTGCTTATCCATCAATTAGACCAAATCCGCCGGCTCACACGTGTATGTAAGTCAAGTTGAAGCTTTATTTACATTTCCCTTAATAATAGCAACACAATATTACCTAACTAATTGGTCATGTCAATGAATTAGAGGCGTATTTATGGTCTAAAGCAGGGATGGACAAACTACGGCTTGCCGGTGTGTTCAATCCGTCCCGCGGGGTAAATATACTCCATTCACGGTAGAAATTACTCTCTGAAAGGTCTTTTTCCCTACCAATATCCTACTATATAACAGACTTTTGGTAGGGAAAAAGGCCTTTCAGAAAACAATTCTTACTCTGAACAAACTTTAGTTCAAATGTGTTGCGTTGTGAAACGGGATTTTTTAAATAAAACAAAACTGTTTTTTTTTATAAAACCATGCTAAAACCAACCTTTTCAAACTTGGTAAATCATGCCCAAAAAGTATGGCAATTTTTGAACTAGTTTTACGTCTTTTTTTTTTTTTTTTTT
>CABFVZ010002414.1:15921-48001 GCA_902151445.1 Timema monikensis | reverse complement strand
ATTTTTTTTTTTTTTTTTTTTTGCTGTCACACGAAACTGAGCTCGATATGACTTAGAAAAGGTTCGCATAATGAGAACAAGTCTATGAGTGTGTGTAGCGGTTTCTTGGTGGGATGACGTAAGCTCCCAGGTATACCTAGACTGTCAGATCTTCTTGGGAAGGTAGTCTCCAGTACGGTGACCTTGTAGTTTGCGTTAGGCCATGACGGGACCGTCCTCCCACACGTGCACGTTTTGTCAGGAGACGTGGAACCGGTCTTAGAGACCATGTGGCGGCCGCAACATCCGACTTGCCCACACGCATCTGCAGTGGCCAACTGCACTCGCTGCTTCATTAAAGGATTTAAAATATCAATCTCAGTTAATTTGATAAGACACGTCTTTTTACTGTTATAGAGGATAGATCCCAAGATATGTATCTGCGAGGTTGGGTTTATCTTTCGCCAAGTATTAAGTTAATATTCTGGTACCCGCATGCACTAAAGAAGGGTTTCCCAAACTTTTTAGACCGAAGGAGCCCTTGCACCAGAAATAATACCTACTGGAGGGAGGAACCCTCATAAAAATCGTTTGCACTAATATCATGAACATTCAACGAGTCAAATTTTACCAGCATAAAATTAACGTAAAACATGACATATTGTGGTTGTACCTTTGACAAATGTCCTTTATTCAGATTTGAAAATAATTGGCTATCATTATTACTGATGCTATTCTATATTGTGAGAAACAAAAGAATGTTATAAAATGTCCTCACAGGGCTCCGCGGAGCACACTTTGAGAAACACTTCTCTTAGGAGTCACACTTGCGATATACTAGATTGCCGATGACTTGGATATCGGGGTTCGATTCCTGGTCCGATGTATTGTTGTTGGTTTTCCACGCTCTCTCTCTACTTAAATGCAAATACACTACCTCTAAATTCAACCTTACTCATCCTTATCACATTAGTCTAATTAGTCAATATTTGTCAAATACAAATGGGTAGTAAGACACGGTGTCAACAAAGCATCTGTATGGACGTTACATTTAGCACGAAGTATATTAATGACTTAGCTAAAGGACTATGGATGAGTAGAGTATAGCTGAGAGGAATACACCACCATTAGCATGGAGAGAGAATAGATAAATATGCATACGACTCCACTCAATAGACTTCCGAGAATCAAACCCTGGCCTTCTCGTAAAGTATGACAAAGTACAATAGGAGTTGTAATGCCTTGGACTGTTGGATCACTGGTTTTGGTACAGGCATTAAATACGGTGTGTGATGGAAGGAAACGCGACATAAGGCCGTATTTTTGCAATTTTGTTAAACAATTATTTTTTTTGCCAAAATAAATAAAATATTGCTTTAGTGGATGCCTTTAGTCTAATTTTATCATAAAAAATAATTTCATCTCAATATATTTAACAAAGCAATATTTTACTTGATTTTGCCAAACATATCTTTCCTGTAAATACGGACCACTTCTTGCGTTCCCTTTTATTCCACCTCAACATATTACATCAAAGAAAATAAACCAAATTCTTTTTATACTATAGAAAAGGTCTCCAATTTAATATATATAACAGCTTCTAGTTGTTTGAAAGAACCTCCGTCGGTAAGATAGATCGTCGGATGTTTCTAAATCCAGCACACTTTTCTTCATATCATCAATCAACCTCTTCAGAGATCTTTGCCTCCGGTTTTCCTCATGAAGACTTGACACTAGACACGTTGATGAATGATTTATCGATAATGTGATTAAGTTCTATCACTAGAAGACTTATAGGTCTCAGTATACTGGCCTGTTAAGCTCTGAACGTCTTTTCTTAATCACGCCGATATGGTGGTATGTATTTTTCCCCCTTTTTATAACAAGTTTTTTTTATAAAATAAATAAACGGGTGCTTCATTAGATGCGTTTAGCTAAATTTGCTATACACAGTAATATTAACAGTTCTTGAATATTGTCCTCAAAGTAATGGAATTTTATGAGACTTTTTAAATGACGAAAACAAATTACCATCAAATTCCAATGTGTCCCATGACCGATATTCAACAAAGAAAATAAAACTAAATGCATCTATTGAAGTAATATTTGATTTATTATTTCAAGGAAAATTGCTATACAAACTCAAATACTAATCTTCTCGCGTTACTAATCAACTCAAGTTGTAAGTTGGGGTCTTTCATCAAGTTTTTCAAGTTTAGGTATTTTTCTCATTCATAGAGATGGCATTGCTCTATAGGCCAAAACTATATGAATCTAGCCTCGTGATCTGTGTGTGCTGAATCCTATCCTCTCTAGAGCTGAAGCCATGAAAAAAAAAGTTTTAAGAATGTTGGTAGTAGTTTTTAAAACATTTACGGTGGGAGTGTAGTGAAGTGTTTTTTTGCACTTTAATGTCGAAACTTTTTTGGCTAAAAAAATCAAATATTGCTGTAGTAGGAACATAAGTTTTCAAGAGATCAACAATTTGTTGAATATGTCATGAGCATAGCGGCATTAGACGACAGACATTTTAAATGAAGAAAGGGTTCATCAAATCTCAGGATACAACTGTTATAACCAAGTGAAGAAAATTAAACTCTTGTTTCTATTGGAGCAATATTTGATTTATTTTGAGCAGAACATTTTTTGACATCCAAACTGCAAAAATACTGCCCTTTTCTTGCCTCCCCTACGCTTGTTAACACACTGATCATTGACTTAGGGTCATAGCACTGACTATGATATACAGTATCACTTTTATAAGCTATAATCCGCCTTGGTGGCGTAGTTAGCTGACGCGCTAGTTTGGTATTAAGCTAGACTGCCGAGGACGGAGATCGAGGCTCGAATCTCGCTCGGGTGAACTGCTGGTGTTTTTTTCTAAATGGTTTTCCATTCTACCTCCACGAAAATGCGGGTTCACTTCCTCTAGATTCAATTATTGAAATTCTTAGCCTACTAGCGTAATTAGTATTTAATCGTATAACCAGAATGGGTAGTAAGATGCGGTGCTAAGTATAATATAAGCTATACCATAGTGTAATAATGTAGTGTACACTTTGCTAGTTGCTACCTTACAGGGTATACGAAGGGTACAATATATAACACCCCACTTCCTTATATATATATTTTTGTCGACCTTGATGGTCTTTTGTTAATGTGCTTACCTCAGTACCCGATGTTCTTGGGTTCAAACCCAGCTGGGGTTGGTGGATTTTTCTTGAGTGATGAAAATGCGCAACAAAAACTTCCTTCGGAGAGTGAATACCGTCGGTTCCGGCATCTAAAAGACTCCTGGTAGGTACGGAAATTACCTTTCCCGTTAAAACTGGTAGATCCTTTTGCTCTCGCTAATAGAAATTATCGTGTGCTGATATAATCAATCGGTTCTACCTATCAGGTCAAACTTATCAATCATTTGTACAAGAAATCTATTAAACTTTCCCGTTTAATGAATTCCTCAATGGCACATTAGGTGCGCATCAAGATGAAAGCGCCAATGTAAGCAAATAAATATGTAACTATTTTTTAAATGTATCGTATGTTTATCTACCGACCTAAAATAGCAATTTCGAGAACACTCCACACAATAAATAAATTAAGTAGTAAAGTTATGAAATTGTTAATTATAGTAACAGCTTCTCTTTTTTATTCGATAAACTTGATTGCCTGAAGTATTTTACTTTCTCATTGACACGATATCTATCGACTGATTAAAATATACTGAGCTACTTAAGGCGATTGACCCTTTTCATTTGGCGTGGAAATGCAGTGCCATGGGAACAAACGGTTATCTTCAAGAATTTTTATTGTTTTGCCATTTTTTTACGGAAACTGTTTGTTAGAGAATAGAATCATGTATATACACACCACCTCTATAATTTTAAGTGATCAAATATCAATAATTTTGACATTTTTTAATGGAAAATAGCCGGCTGCATAGCAACAAATAATAAAATTGTAACACTTGATAAACATTGATACATTATCTTAGAGGTGTTGAAAATATTATTATAAAAATTTCAATAGTTCTCGAGAAAATTGATAATTCCAAACGTGTGATTGTTCCGCAAGACCTGTGCGATAGCTAGTGCCATCTACGGTTTCCGTGATCCATCTGTTCTTGTTGGCACAGAAGGATACTTTGGTCGGTTGTGAAGCCACGCCGCACCTTTCACCCTCCCGCCCACCATCCCACAAAATAGAGTTTAGACTTGCACTCGACAGGGCCAAGGGCCTTAACGCGGTGATAAAATAAGTGGTTATGACTCGCGAGTTGTTGGGAGTTCGCTAAAAGCGCAGTTCCAGATAACTCCTCTTGTATTAAGGACATCTGAAACAAACTTTGAGCCAACATTTTTTAAACCCATAAATAAACTAAACCAGGGTTCATACGCATCTAGAAAACCCGGAGAAGTAGGTAAATTTTATGTTGAAAGGTAAAACCCAAAGATATTTTAAAGTCACTGAAGTTCAGATAGTCTATCAATAATTTAATTAAATACAAAACTATAAAATATAACTTTTATATATCATTCAATTTATTTTATGAGGCACACTGCTACTATCTCTTATAATTAATTCTTGTCTAGAATTTTTTTTAAATAACACAGAACTAGATTATTTCTAGTATTTCCTATAAAATGCAGGGAAACTGATTTTTTGTCTGGAAAAGTAAAAAAAATAAAATACTTAAGTGTAGTTTACCAACCGTGTAAAAAGTTTGTCATAGTTTGCTGTTTTTTTAACTGGTGTTTTATTACTTTCTGGTTGGGGGACGTGAACTCGTTTCATTTCGTGACTACAGAACTATTGACTTTATGTCAACCTTGATTTATTATTTTTGTGGCTGGCTTATCTACAGCTTGAATAACTAAGTGGATTCAACATTCGTGAATCACACATTCACGTGTGAGACTTTGCGTGCATAACACTTAATAACATGAATGTTTGACCACGTCTTACGTCATACTCACGAGTGTTAGTACTGATCCCAGCCACACTCCATACTAATCTAAGAGAACAGGATTAGCAAAGTAAATTTGAGTCAATATTTGCTTATCGCATGGTCTAACGCGTCCCTCTTAGTGTTAAAACTGGATTCCTGGCGACTGGGAGATAGGTTCAAATCTCGGTCAGATGTACTGAGCGTTTTTCCTAAAATGTTTTTTCACTCTTCTTACATGGTAACGCGGGTAAATTTTCTCTAAAATTTTGCTTTCTTCATCCCTATTCCATTAGCACTTATATTACTCAAACTGGTACTAAACCTGGTTTTAAAAAAATCGCTTAATTAGTTTGTGAGAAACTAAAATTGTTGAGCCCTTTGTATCAACTTAGGTTTGAACCCTGTCGTCTTGGTTCAGAAGAGTATATTCGCACACTATCCGTGAAGGCAATCCTTCTAAGGCTGCGATTTCGATTAGTTGGCTTTTAGAGGAATTTCATCATTCATTTGGGCTTTTTTTTAGTAATGATGTGTGATAAAATAGCAAATTTTCAGAGAACAATTTAATTAAGTTTTATCAATTTAAAAAAACTCAAAGTTTGGATTGTTGTTTCTGGTAGAGTAAGCCTCTAGATTTGCACAGTAAAAGTTTGGATTGTTGTTTCTGGTAGAGTAAGCCTCTAGATTTGCACTCGTAAAAGTTTGGATTGTTGTTTCTGGTAGAGTAAGCCTCTAGATTTGCACAGTAAAATGTTTCATAAATAAAACAAGCTATCTTAATTTTATTTTCTACTTTTTTCTTAATCACGTTGGTGTTTTGTATTAAATATAATCAGTTTTTTTCTATATTAAATTTTATAATGGAAATATTTTGTAATTTTGCTATTTTTAAATTCTGGAACACGCATCCTCTACAAAATGACGTTAGTCCTATTAAATTATACCAAGTCATATGGGCCGTATGCAATATAGTCTATATTCAGACATCATCCAATCCCCAATTTGACCTGAACAATCATATTTATTAGTATTCTGATACATCCCAATGGTAGGCCGCTTTATAAGTGTTAGATGAAAATCAAAATTGGAAACCAGCATTTGGCAAACAGAGCAGTTAAAGTACCTGGGAGGTCTGCTGATAAAGATATCTACTGCACCAAGGAAATTAGGTTGAGCATTGTCATGGCCAAGGAAGCTTTCAACAAGAAGAGGTTACTGCTGACCAGCAAGTTGATTTTGGAACTGAGGGAGAAACTGTAAAATGCTACATTTGGAGCATCGTGTTTTATGGAGCAGAAACTGTGACTCTTAGGAAGATAGAAAAGAAATACTTGGAAAGCTTTGAAATATGGTGCTGGAGAAGATTTTATAAGATCAGGTGAGCAGGCAAGATGACAAATGAAGAAATCCTGATAAAAGAACCATTTTGGATCTGGTGCATCGTTGTAAAGCAAACTGAATCTGACAAATCCTTAGGAGGAACTTTCTTCTGCATGACATCATAGAAGGAAAGATGGAGGGAAAGGCTAGCTTAGGAAGAAGAATTCAAATATTGGATGACGTAAAAGTAAAGATGAAAATTCTGGGAGCTCAAGGAAGAGGCAGAGCACAAGGCGTTTTGGGTGATCTAAGCTCACTGACAAAAAGAATGGACTTGTTGTATGAGGGAACACACAATAATAAGTGCATATGTGGACCACCCACCTTAATATACTAATTACTTGTCCTTTCGCCGATGGTAGTATAAAATGACTCTTTGTTCGTTGGTGGCTCCGCCCCTTAACCCCCAATGAGTTATCTTTGCAAGTGGATGTAAACTAATGTATTCCAGAGCCGTTTTTTGATAGGTCTAACCGTTTAGCCATAAGAGACCTCCAAAGAAAGGTCCGCACTGACTTTAATGTTGATCCGCCATTTTGCATTTTTTCGGGGGTTAAAAATTAATTTTTAATTATTTTTTTTAACATTTTTGAATTTTCCCGTCGGTTACAGGCTATAAACTAGAAGTTTGCCAAATTTCAAGTTTCTAGCTCATCTGGAAGTTGGTAAACATTGTCAGTGAATCATCCATGTGGCTTTATAGTAGTATAATGTACACGTAATTTACCCAAAAAAGGTGACATACCTATCTTTGTGGCTACTATGACCCTATCTTTTAAGCCATGCCATAGTGTAACTGGCCAGTAGGACTGTTATCTTTCAGCGTAAAATGAGAGTACAAGCAATAAAATACATCATTTTTATTTGACTATGTTTATGATTCACATAAGTTTATTTTTTCGAATAATATTTATTTCTGCCCGATTGTCCCATCTGTGGACCACAGTGTGGGAACCACTGCTCTAGAAGGTAGTTAAACTTTACTATCCCTCTCCCCAGTCAATTCTTCACGCAACCAGTAGGAATGCCCGTAATGTGTGACGCACCCCTGAGAAAGTAACAATCGAGGCGCTAGATAAAAAAAGTAGTCATCCAGTTACACTTGGCGGTGTAATCGACCGTCAAATTACAACCTGTAGGTCTCACTTTACAGATGCAAAGTTTGTTTAAGTAGACAAGTAGTAATTAAGTCATTAAGTCGTTAAATCGTTTGACGGGCTTCTTTTTTTCTAACCTCTTCTCTTTGGATGAAGCACTTGCTCTATATTCTTCGTAACAAACAGAAAATTGTCTGGTGAGAAAGAATAGGAAAAAAATCTATCTTAGTTTTTGAATAAGCCATTAGGTTTCTGGTAGGAAGAAGCTATTATAAAATACCAATGTATAACACCCACTTTGACGACTGAAATTGGGGTTCGAATCCCAGCCAGGTGTTTTGACGATTTTAAAAATATTTTTTCAAAATGGCTTTCCACACACTATACAAATTCGGCTACACTTCCTCTATACTTATCGTCCATCATCCTTAATACACTATTGTGATTAATATATTTAATATATACACACAAATACAACCCGAATGTGTAGTAAGATGCGCTGCTAAAAAAAATATATATATTTGTTTGGAAACTTCTTTTGTGCGACTTTTTGTTGTAGGGCCTGTACAAACACACAGTGGTCTGTCTATATGTATACACAGTAAGTACTTATTGTCAAAATGTTGGGGTGATCCAACGAAACTCTCATGTTCAAAATATTTCTATTTTTGAGCATCGAAATGCCAGTCATATTTCCCGGGATTGTTTACTCTTAGAGAACTATCTCGATTCTGAGTAAAACCGGGAAAGATCGCTCGAAGCACTATTGGCGAACGTATACTTCGCGCTGCGTGTCGTTTTTGTTTGTGTCTCGAGGAAGCTATTGTTTTGTTAGGAGCAAACTTTTGTTTCAAAAAAGAAGATTTTCCAGGTTTATAGTTCTTTCCCTGAGGACTTGGTTCATGTTTCTCCTCTTTTAATGATGTTGAATAAAGATATTCTGTTTTTCTGCAACCATCTTGGAAGAGTGAAAGGGTTGCTCATGAGAAAAAAACAAAACTGAGCCAGAGCGTAGAAGAACTTTTATTAATAGTATACCCCAGTAACTGTGGAACCGGGAGGGGGTGGCCGAGTAGCTATTACTACCCCTGAATAGTATATGCCCTGCCCCTGGAATAAATTTGCCCCTTCTAGATTTATTTCACTCGACTATGATCTCGAAAATAAAAACTGAAGGATGACATTGCATAAATCTCTAAATCGTTTCCAGGGCATCTAATTTTCAAAAAATTGGTCAGGAAAGGAGCACTCCAAATAATTTCTTCTAAGGGCATTATATTAAAAAAAAATACAAACGAAGGACTCTAAATTGCTTCTAGATTCATCCACTTAAAGAAAATTACTGAATGAAGATCACTCCAAATAGCTTAAAGGGGCATTTATTTTTCAAACACTTACCGTAATAGGCCAAGTGTCTCAAAAAAAAATTATTTTTATACTTACCCACGTTAAAACAGAAATAAGGTTCGGCTGCAACTGGCTGATTCACGGAAACTTTGACTTTATCGAAACAGCTGAAATTTAGATTACTTGTCATTAATTTAGTAATGCCAGGCCGCCACCGTGGTTCGGATTCCACGTTAAACTGTAGGTCCTTCATTTCATCTCACAATCACCCTACCATTTCACATTAGCGTAAGTGCGTATAACCCGAACGGGTAGTAAGACGCGGTGCTAATAATAATAATAATAATAATAATAATAATAATAATAATAATAATAATTAATTTAGTAATACAAAGTTGTAAACTTGGATTACAAGAGTTTTTAGTACCTTTTTTAAACGTCTTGAAAGGTCATAGTTGCCACAAATGGACTAAACCTAAAGTTGAGCGAATAATCAAACCGGATCTCCATAGACGGGGAGGCCGGGACTTGAATACTGTTCAGGTATACCGAGTGGTTTTATCCCTAAATGAGTTTCCAAAAACCAATCTCTCTTCACGCAAATTATTTCTATCTTCCTCAACCCTACCTCATTCGTGTAAGTAAATGCTTATCGCATGAACGAGTAGTGAAAAGTTCACACACATATATATATATTTAAATCCTGTAAGTAATCGTGCATCCTAAACCATAGTATTTTTTCATGCTTGTGATTGTCTGTTAAAATAGTCTTCGGACCACTTGTAGCCTAACACAGTCAAATTTTAATAGTAATAACCTTACCCGACAGCAAAAAAAAAAGCTACTATATCTACTTTCACGTATCTATAGGTAGTCATGTAATTTTCAACTTTCACTGACTATAGATATTATAAATACCTATAAAATTACATTAGTAATATGACTAATATAGTAAAAGTTATCATTGTCGGCCGCAAAAAAAATGTGTTTTTAATAGGCTTTTATTGTGTAAATTATTGTAGCTAAAACTCTCCACTTGGGCTTCTCCGATAAAAGATTTATTGAACATATAGCGGACGTTATTACAATAAAGGGGAAACTCCATTGTCATCAAATATTTCCTTATCGTACCCAGGACTTGTGGATCACTAGACAAATTCGCTAGTGTAATCAGTATATCGTAAACGGGTTGTAGGGGGCCGTGAAATGTAGTCAAATTTTATTTAAACCAAATGTGTGTTCCAGATTTTGGGCTATTAAAAAAAATGTCTCGGAAAGGAGATGCAAGTATTTTCGAGCCATTTAAGTGTAGACAAGGAGATAAATCGTGGATGATTTCAGGGAATTTTGATAAATAAATCAACCCGGTTATTTTCAGTGTGTTCAACAGGTAATGGAACAGCGGGGAAAATGTTTTGCTTTCGGGCATTTTATCTCCCCCTCCCAACCCTTTTAATTTACATGAGATACACGAGCCCCGAAAACAAAATTTCATTTCGTAAAATTGGCTCGTGGACCCCTCCCTTATATTTTCCACCGCCCTTTAGTTAACGGTACACAGTTTGGGAGCCACTGATTCAATCTCAATAATGGGTTTTCCGCTTGACGTAGGGTTGGGTTTGGAGGGGGGAGTCTCGGCTTGAAGGGCGTAGCAGGGGGGCTGCTGTATTCGCTTTGCATAATAATGCGCCAGAAGGCAGGCAAGGCTCATGCATTAACATTAGCCTTTCCGCTTCGTTCCTAGCTCTTTTTATGGCCCACAACACCTGAGACGGCGAGGAAAATTGGAATACTGTGGGAAGGGGAAATCAAATAAAATGAAGATGATGGCCATATTGGAGATGGTTCCGGGTGGATGAGAAGGATCAACCGCGAGTAAAAATGGGGGAAGGAGGGGGTGGCTCTGCGTGATCGGTTTACTGCCCCTTCCGAGCCATCAGCACTGGTGTAAGGGATGAGGTCTGTAAAATGTATAGGGATAAACCCGCATACGTGTGAAGGGAATGGGGGAAATTATTTAAACATTGAAAGCTATCCTCTGTAAACTCTAACGGGATATTTACTCCGACATTTAGTCCACATGTCCGCCAATGTCCGCTCAGATCTTGTTAAAACACTATCTGTGGCATGTTCTTGCCAGTTCAGTTCTCCATTCATTCATTAAGTATGCTCCGTGTCTTAGTGTTATACCGAGTCTAGTGCTACCGAGCTTAGTGAACGACCCCAAAGGTAATTAAAAACACGATCCATTTATTATGGTACCAAATCTCTGCCGAGTTAGAGGTCTTGGCTTCAATTTCCGGCATTGCTAAAAAAATGTATCATTGGTAAAATTGGTTTTTTTTTTTATCTTTTATATTAAAGAAATAATGACAGGAAGACTGAATGTTGAGTTTCTTCAATAATTTAGTTTGAAAGTTTTGCGATGTCAAATACCCCTACACAAAAAAAAAACTCCGCCATAGGAACAGTTTGTGAAAAGTATATCAAACCTGAACGTGGTTTAAACGTAGATCTTAGTCCGGTTTGTCTGATGAAGAGGTCGGGACTCAAATCCTGGTTGAGGTTTCCCTAAATGGTTTAATTCTACCTTCACCCAAATGCGAGTACATTTCCCAAAATTCTTCTGACGTCCATTAGCATAATTAATTAATATATATATGTATATTGTAATGATATTGATTTGGATCCCTCTAAAATATGTAAAAAGTCATGGATAAAGGTAAATTTTCTTTAAAGTAACATATGTAAGTATCCTTTTGATTCATCCATGAAGAAACACGTGCTTTTCAGAAATAATGTGAAAAGTATTACACCATTAAAATATATTTTTTATATAATTTTTTCTGTTAAAAGGAAAAACTCCGCAGTATTTGGGATAGGACACCAATTCCCTATACCAATAAGAAGCTAGCCTTCGCAACACCTGTCGCCAGGACTTTTTCTATTAGTTAGTTTTTACACTGATGACGAGGGGACCAAGAGGCAAGGGGGTATGTCATATATAAACCGTTTGTGCGTATGGTTGTCACAAGTCGCTCTCGCACTAACCCACGCACAAGCAAACAAAAATCCAGTCTCACTGGCACTAGCAGTGACACTCGCTCTCGCAGTCTAACACAGAATACAATAATGTACGTTAATATCACAAGTGCATTGATATTATTATTATTATTATTATTATTATTATTATTATTATTATTAGCACCGCGTCTTACTACCTGTTCGGGTTATACGCACTTACGCTAATGTGTAATAGTAGGGCGATTGTCAGATGAAATGGAGGACCTACAGTTTAACGTGGAATCCGAGCCACGGCGGAGGCTTGGCATTCCTCACATTCACAAGATGTCTTGTCAGAGGTGAAGGAAGGGTTTGATAATCAGATAAATCTGTGCCGGGACCGAGGATTGAACCCCGGCCGCCAGCTCAGAAGTGTGACACCTTACCCTTAGACCACCAGGTCACCTGCATTGATATTAAGCATTTAATTGGAGTATGTATAAGTAATTAACAGATGTCATTTGAATAAACCGTGTGTGAAACAGCCATCAATAGTTTTCTTTCTTTCATTTATTAAATAAACCGATTTAATTAGTGCTCGCCCCACGGAGCAATTAACAGCTAGTTAAATGGTATCTATTCCGTACAGTGATGATAGGCACTCGACCACGGAGCTAGAGACAACCGAAATATTATCACAACCATTTAATATCTGGAAAAAATTCTTACTGTTACAATATATATGCGTACAAGTTCTTTAATTAGTGCAATTGGGTATTCTAAAGTTGATTTAGTGGAAGTGTATTTTCATTAGTGTGGGAATTTGGTGGCAAAACCACCCCTGGTGCACCCGTCTGGTACTCGAACCTTGACGTCAATGATGACCAAGTTTTAAGTCTTATCCCTTAAACCGTTGCGTGTATTAATCAAAGTAAGAATGTTTTAAACGTGTCATGTCGAATCCTAAAGCCAGACACAACGCCATTGTTGGAAGGATTTTTTTTCCCCAACAAATACAACATTCTACTGTTATTTTATAGGTGATATTATCCTCCACTAGTGACACCTGCATCTCACAAGACTTGACGTTTAAACAAATGAACGTTGTCTCTGTCCCATAAGGAGCATAAGAAAGTTTAATTTATACTGGTAAATCTCATCGCTCTAATGCCATATTTTTAACGGTACTTAATTAAAATATTTAACTGCCGTTATCATAAAAGCATTCGCAATAGATTAAAAATGACACCATTTGTATTTTTCTCATTTTTAACTAGTCAGTTTTTTAAATGACAAGCTCATGCGGGTTTGAGCGCCTGTCAAATGCTGGGGTACGCAACCTTAAAATGTAGTGTATATTTTTGAGAAATCTCTATCACATTTAATAGTCATTAATAATAAATTATTTGTTTGCTTTGTGAAATATACATATTTAAATGAACAATTCAGAGGAAAGCTAAATGTTGATTCTAGGTTTCTACAGTAAATTATCAATTATATGTGTTTATTATTCGATTTTTTATTTTGTGTTATGAACATTTAGGGTGTACCTGTTTTTTGTTGAATAGTTTGTCACTGCATCTAGTTACTTGTTTAATCTATACATTTTAATAACGTTAGTGTGAGAGAGATGAGGGTGGATAGAATTTAGAAGTAAAACAGATTTAAGATAGGCTATACAATTGTGTTCCTTGTTTTACAAAAGATTGTTTAGATTTGTTTTTTACTTCGTCTAATAACAGTAAATGTTGGCCTCCGTATTAAAACGTTATAAAAATACGTTTGCCATTAAATTATAAGAGTTTGTTGTTTACTGGAATGAACAAAACATTGTTTTTTATGACCTTATACATTTACAGACTTGTAAACATAGCTTGGAAGTTGAAATTTTCTACTTTAAAAAGTCCATAAATTTACATTTTCTAAGAGATAAGTTCCCGACAAGCGGAAGGTAACTGGTATAGAAGCGTAGAATGGATCTTTGTGAGTCAAATGTGTTAATTTTCTATTGTCATTTGTATTTTCTCCTCCCCTGTTTGTTCTCCTACCGCCGGGCAGTTCCACTCAGTAACACTAAAAACCCCGTAGGTTTCTGGTATTTGGGATTTCTGATAACGACTATTCCAGCGCCTTATAAACACTTCTTTGTCTTTATTTATGCCTATTATGTCATGGTTTACCTTCTTCGATGGCCGCGTGGTCTAACGCGCTACTCTCGTGTTAGACTAGACTGTCAAAGACGGAGATCGAGGTTCGAATCTCGCTCAGGTGAACTGGGGGTTTCCTTTTTTTTCCACTCTCCACGCAAATTCTGGTGCACTTCCTCAATTAAACCTTCCCAATTTCTAACCCATTAGAGTAACTAGTACTTAAGAGTACTAACCGAACGGGTAGAAAGACGCGGTGGCGCTAAGTATTATTTGGGAAAAAACTACCTTCAGCCACCTTGCAGAACAAACAAAACTGGGTCTAGATTCACTAACGAGTGCAATTCTGCTCCAGCGCAAGTCTAGAAATGGCGCAACTTTGCAACCCAAGATACTCCCAATGATGCATCTTATTATTTGCTCCATTTCACTAAACAAGGCACAAACTGGTGGCAAGATTATAGTGACGTCACCATAAACGTCATCAATTGCACTCTTTTCGAACAATCTTTGCGAAGAATCTACTTTCAAAGTCAAGGCTACTTTATTTTAAATCTCTAATATAAATGACAGCAAATACAAAGATTTCTAAACATTTTACTTATAAACTAGCAATAAAATTAGAAACGACCTCTTTATGGGTGCTTTACAAAAATAATATTAGTACACTATTTTGTATTTATTTATATTATTAGTTAAAATTAATAAAACATTTATAGAAACTTTGAAACTTATTTTTTATTTATATTTTAGTCGTGGGCATGTTTTCCTCACTAACATTAAAAGTGATATTCAAAATGGGGTACGCGAAGATATCTCAGACTACACATATAATTTAAAATACACATATTTATATTATTTCATGATAAACACTTAATAGCCAAGGTAATATTTAGGGTTACCCATATACGTAAGAACATGTGATTTGGGAGCGACATTAATTTATTTTAGATGCATATTATAAAATATGTATAGGTTGCATTATGCACCAACAAATTTGAGGGTACTAATTTGAAGAGAAATTATATCTTGGGGGTACGCCAGCAAAAAAAAGTCGAAGATCACTGCATTAAAAAAATAATATAAAAATTCAAAAGATGTCCCCCCTCTTTTGTACTATTTTGAGTTTAGATAACCTTTTGCAACATATTTTAATGAGTAAGTTAAAATTAGTAGATTATAATTATTATATATGTCATAGTAAAAATATATATTGGTTCATGCTAACTATGTATTATCTTTTCAGGTAAGTTTTCCGTGTGAGAAATAACAAATTACTCCCATGACCCAAGCTGCCAGTCGAGTGAGTACTTAAATAATTTTCTGAATTTAATTGGTCTTAAATATTGCCACACATACTTGGCTTACTATCCCTACTAATTATTATAAGTATTACACGATTACTCCCATTGTGAGCAATATATCATCTGAAAATATACATTTCCTATTGATCGTAAAACCTTTTGAATAATCTACTATCCTATTTTGTTTCTTGAATATATTTTTTGTAGATCTCGTGCTGTGAACAATATTTCTGAAACTTTTTTCCTTAAAAACCCTGTCCAAACATCTTTTGTTAGTTCGAATCCCTCTGAGGTCGAAGCTTCCATCTTCATGTGGTGCAAAAGCGGATGAAAGAGTGAGATAAAAATGATTGAGCGTTTACTATAAATATTAAAAAATGCTTGACAGAAAGGTTATTAACTTTATAATTAAATAAACTAAAATATAGAAAAATAAGTTAATAATTTATTTACATACTATATAGGTCTATTAAGTTAAATACTTTTTTCTAGTGCAAGTAAACTCGCTTACAATAATTAGTCTATACTTTTAACTACCCTCATAAGATGAACTTTTTAATTAATCAAACTCCTGCTTATGAGTTTGAAGGGGGCTAGGAATCGATGTTATCCTTTATCTCTACAACAAAAAAGAGGAATGAGAGACGTTGTTTTAAACTACTTACGTAAGGTGGGTACCTTTTACCCGGCCGAGATTCGAAAATAGACTTTCCGTCACTGACAATACAATCTAATGCGTGACTGACGTCTTATCGAGTTAGACCCTTGTTGTGGGGTACTAAACTTAGTGTAGTCAAAGTTGCTGATAACCCTTGGTTTGTGTAATGAACCCGAACAAACATTTCTGCTTTATAGTAAGATTTTGATTGAAAGGAACTGTTGGAAACAAATAAAAGTTGCAGTCAATGTTGATAACATATTGCTATGTTATCAGTAATATACTGAAAAGGGGCAGTTTCTGGTCACATAGCACAATTGAAGATTGTTTTAGAAACTTTTGAAATTGTCAAAAGTTCCTTTCTATAGCATGAGTAATTAAAATATGAAGATATTTTCACAATAAATACATACAACAAAATCTACACTTACTAACTAACGCCTTTTAGTGGATGTGACCTAATATGCTTAGCAAAATTTTTGCATTTAATTATGGCTCTACGACATATTTAGTTTTGTTGATAGTTTTTTTTTAACTAAACTAATCCATACAATTTAATATAATATTTGTATATAAAATAGTATATCAAATGAATGTAACTTAGAAATATTATTTGTTATAGCAGATAACTTATTTTTTTATTAGTAAAAATAAGCTTCGTATTTCTTGTTATTTTATTTAAAAAAAATAAAAATTCGAACATTCTCTTTTATGGCAAATTTGTGGCTGTGACCTAAACTCTCAGGGCTCGTTATACAAAGGTATATTCCCTGGAAATAAAAAACCCCTTTCGTTCGTCATGCGTCATTTGTTTGATTCAAGCCAAAACTTGAGGAAATGGTCAGTGTTATCTGAGAGTTGCAGATTTTTTGAAGGGGAGTGGTTGTAGTTCGTGATCGGTTAAAGCCGGTGGTGTTGACGTAATCAATCATCCTGATGAAATACCACGGGGAGCTTCGATACCAATAATTGACCTTCCTATGGGCCTAACACATTTCAGAAACATAAACATTCTCTTATAGTTTAAAGGTAATAAATACGTTATTGTCAAGCATTCAGGCAAATCGCGTCATACTTGAGAACCCGTCTCACCCCACTTATGAACACAGATCGAACCAGGGGCCGCATTCTATTGCAATCCTCTATATGTTATTTATAGTTATATAAGTAATCTTTTATATAATTTCCCGGTTAATCCATGTAAGATGAGCTCTCGGGTTGTTTCAGCGCCAACTGATCATTCCTCATATTGCCTCACTTATGTTGATGTTTCCAACTAAATCAGTAAAATGTAGGCAGACTACTGTTGAGTAGAATTTAAATAGTGTTACTTAGAGGTAAAATAGTAATCAATAAAAAACAAACACAATAGTTCAATCTAAATAAAATTCTTAGAATCACAATTCATGAGAAAATATTTATTCCCGTTAATATTTTATAGTTTATCTAATACTGAGATGATAAATTTAAACATTAATAACCTCTTTGGCACATAAAACATATTTAGATTGACTAAAAATTAATTTGAACCCACTTTTGAAAACTAAACTTGCACATAAGTATAATATATTATTTACAAAATCACGTTTAGATATATCATTTTTTATTTTTAAAAAAGTTGTCGATAAATCATCACTCTCGCAATAGAGTGGATTGCCGATGACGAGGAGATCGGAGTTCGAATCCTGGTTGGATGTACTGAGGGTATTTTACCTACATGGTTGTCCACACGTTCTCTACACGAAAATGTGTGTACTTTTTCGCTAAATTAAATCTTTCTCATCCCTAACTCATCAGTGTGATTAGTACATACGCGTACAAGCTGAATGGGTAGTAAGAAATTGTGCTAAAAATAATAACTATAAAACTATTTTCTCGACATTTTTACTTTCTCGCTATCTTACAAGTAGAGAAAGTATTGTGATCGTTTCATGACCCCCCCGAATCCAAAAAAGTTGTTTTTGACTTTGTCTGTCTGTCTGTACCTCCAACTAGAGCCTAAACTATTTTACCGATCGGGCTAAAACTTGGTATCTAGGGTTTTCATAGCGTTGACCCGAGGGATTTTTGGAATTGGATATGTTTACTGTAGGGTAAAAAGAGAAAAAATCGATTTTCTCATAATCGGCTCTAACGATTTTGATTAAATTTCATTTTTAAACATTTATAAATATTCCAAACAACATAGCTTCTTTCAATATTTCGGCAAAATGACTTTAAGGGCATCAGTCTGATGCGTAAATTATATTTTTTTAAATAAAATCTCCTAAACTATTTGAGATGAAACTACTTATCATTACAAATATGTAGATCTCTTTATAATACAAATATTTTATAAGAACTATTGCGACCGCAAAAGAAAATCTAACCTGAAATGTTGATGGATGTCGACGTCTCAAGACTCCCCAAACCCTAAAAAGTGGTCTTTGCAATGACGTCTGTCTGTGTGTCTGTTTAAACTTAAAATTAAGAGTAGTTTGAGAGGGCGAAAAGAGAAAAAAAAATCGATTTTCTCAAAATCGACTCTAACGATTTTGATTAAAATTCGTATCTAGGTGTTGATTAAGATTATAAATAAACTGGATATTTTTATTTTACCATGAAAATGAATTTTAGGGTACTATACAGAAGCAGAAACTTCCGTATCTCCGCAAATATTTGAGAAACTAAATAACTTATCGTTGCAAAATTGTAGTACTATTAAAAATAAAACTTTTATATGAAATATATTTTTATAAATCCAATAGTTTCTAAGATATTGGCAAATATATTAATACAATTTTGTGAGCTTTAGTTGTAAAGAGATAATACTTAAGTTTTAAGTTTGAAGTGAATGTTTCGATATCTAGTCTGAGTGAAACTTCTTTACGGCCCTTTAGAGCTAACCGGATCGATCTCCTTAAGTGTGTTAAAAGTGAACTATGAATTATTTTGTTTGGATTAACACAATTTTATTGTAAAACAAATATTGTTTGGGACCTTATACAGTATTATATTTTTATTATATTTACTAATATAATATTTATTCCTAAACTAAAGTGGTTTCATTAGTTAAACTTTGCTAAACTTCAATATATACTTTAAAAGTGCTAGTTTAACAATTCAAATATCAATGAAAATACTCCAAAAATGTTTATTTTAGAACTAAGGTATATTTATTTAGTGTTTCCAAATATCTTTCTAACAAATAAAATAATACGTTAAAACATTTCAAAACTTCAAACACCTTTAACAGTTGCTGGCAGTGAAATCTTATACTTTGTTCTATACATCTATTTAGTCAAGGAGTCAGAATTCTTTGCAGTAACGTTTTGTTTAAAAAGTAAGAACCCATTTTGATCGCATGGCAATATTATTAATACTGTTACTCTTTCTACATGAACACGTGACTTACAAGCGGATAACCTAGGGACATCAGCACTGGACTCTAAAACACCCATTTACTCGCACCGGTGGTCGCTTGCATTAAAGCGTTAGACCCGCATTGCACAAGACTCCTTTGACGGAGGGGTCGGGGTTTGTATTCAGGCCCAGTGCACTAGGGATGGTTTTCCACTAGAGTTCAGACTGCATGCGTGTAAACTGTAAAATAACGTAGATTAGATCAGCTTTGTCACTAGGTAACTTAACCCTTACCAATTCATACCCTGCGTTGTTCATCTGAGGCAACCTTTATAATGGGCATGCTCACCTTACCAGAAATATACATAGTGTCCAGCTATTTTTGTGTGTATTTGTCTTGTAACTTTGGTGAGCGCTAAGTTAAAATAGTCGCAGTAACATTATATTTAGTGAATGAAAACAAACATAAGTGTCAAGTGTTTATGTCAATCAAAGCCCATCACCATCTCATAGATAACCCAAATATTTTATCTTAAAATAAACTAATCAAAATGTACCATTCTCAAGGACTGAAAGGTGAGGGTTGCTCTCCCCGCTCTTCCACAGTAAACCAAACTAACAAAACACGGATGGAAAGAAAACTTTTCTTACTCTTTGCTGTAAGTCTGACACCTTGATTGCAATTGATTGAGTACCTAGAGCGAATAACTTTTTTAAATTTTGACATAATTGTGAGACTGACGTCTTAAACCATGTAAACTACAGTTATTCAGTATTATTACAATCCATTGTTTAGTATGGTATCCATTTTTCTATTTAACTTGATTACAAGGAAAAATATCAATTCTTTAAATCTAAAGAGATCTTCGGACTGTAGTAACGATAATAACTTTGAGATGGCGAGGTGTACTGTTCACAAAACTATTAGTTAACTTAGGTTAGGTGTTGTAAATATTTAAAAAAATCTTTTGCCGCATTAAAATGTCTTTGTCCCATCACTCGTGGTGAACAAACCTTCACGATTGTGGAATTCTGTTGTTTTTGTCCGCGCGTTGTTTTTCCATTATGAACGGTGTAAAATTCCCCCACCCGGAATGACGTTGGCAATGTAACGAATGTTGTTCATCCTACAGTAGCCCCATGACTTCTTTGGTGCTGACTTGACAGCTCACGACTGACTTCTGACAGTCAACATTTAGGCATATATCTAAATTTTGACCTTCAGAAGTGACAGCTGCTAAACACACGTTTTTGCAGAGCATATGGTTCGGCGTTGGGATACATAATTTGGTCTGATAACTTTTCAAAGCTTTTTAGCTGTTAGCTGTGAGCTGTCAGTCAGCACCAAAGAAGCCATGGGGCTACTGTAGTTATCACCAGTCCGCCAGTTGGGTACCGTACCATTTTAAGCTATGACTACACGAAGCCGCCTCACTTTATTAAACCGAGCATAAGATTACTGTAACTAAAAAAAGAAAACAATTTTCATATTCTTTACTAGCCCCTTTCCCCGTAAAAATATTGTTAAGAATCCTGTAAAACAAAGCTTCAAATCATCCATGTCAATATAAAAACAAAACTTTTTCACTTTTTTTTAAATACAGCCCTACCATCATTGTATAGTCCCCTCCCTCTTTTTTATCCTCCCTCCTATTTTCATCTCATTCCTCTTTCCTCACCCCTACACCCCCCCTTTACCAACCCCACTTTCCCTTAAACAACTTTTTTTTTCCAAAGACTATATAATATACTAGCGACATTTTTATGAGGAATAAATTTAATTTTCAAAATAAAATATAGCCTATGTTACTCGCTGATAATGTAGCTTTATATTGGTGAAAGAAGTTTTAAAATCGGTCCAGTAGTTTTGAGTTTATCCATTACAAACAAAAAATCAAATCTTTCCTCTTTATTATAATATAGTATAGATAGACTTGAGTTCTAATACAAAATAAGTTTGTATTTTTATTTTTACTTGCATAGGCTTTCACCTATTTTCTTAACATTAAGTTAGCTATTAATGACGAAGAATAAAGTTTTAAGTTGGCTAATAATGCTCGCAATGCTCTCTCGACGATTCGTCCACGCCGTTGCGGTGAGGTCTCGTGTAGCCACTTTCATTTAAAAACATGGATAGTATTCCACCGGAAATATGCGTTGCGGCTCCGTGTAGCCGGTCCTTTAGAGAGAACTCTTCAATGCCTTCTTTAGTTTTAATTACACCCTTGTGTTAACACATTTTTGCCATACACTTCAATATAGCTAGGGAATTAATTCCTTTTTTGTAAGAATAATATATCTTGCGTCTTAAACCAATAAATTTTAACAGTGAGTAGAAAATACGAAAGTCGTCAAGTCGTGAAATTAGCTTTTAGATTTTAAATTTATGTAAGTAAAGTTAACTGTGCAGGTAAGAATAATGTTTATTACTATGCTCAAAATTAGCTTAAATTTACGAGAGAGATAATAAAATGGGTAAGAAATATTGCAAGAAGGGACAAATTAGAGTATTGTAAAGGATATTTTTTTTGTCATAGATACTTATTTATAGGTAATGAAATATGGCTTAAATAATTCGATAGTTACCCTAAATTATATCTGAAATTTTCGCAGGTATTTAAAAGGGCACATGAAATGAATGTTATGGTGGGAATGTAGTGAACACAAGTTAAGGAAAATGTAAAGTTTTTATGTAAAAAAAAATTTAGTCAAAATAAATCTCTTCAGCAGATATAAAGGTTAATTAATTTTTTTTACTCGTGGTAACCTCAACCTTTCTTGACTCTGTGTCAAGGTCTGTCGTCGAATATTGTTAGTTCGAATTCGAGTGAGATTGAAATGCCTTACCTTTAATGTTGTGTTTGAAATCAGGTGTGATAAGAATGTTTCAAGGGTGTCTCAAGTGCTTATAAACCTTTAATTTGTGCTAGTATGGAATAAAAAAAACATGTTAGATAAGGGGACTGTAATGAATTCATCTACTGAAAGGAAAACTCTTTGGGACGAGCATGGAAAACATTTTTATTTGGTGAATTTTTAACATCAACTTCATTGACCGAATGGCGTCATTCTCGTGGTTAGGCTGGCCTGCTGAATACTAGGAGATTGGTGCTCAAATTTCGGTCGGTCTAATGAGGGTGTTTTTATATAAATAGTTTCCTACTCTCCATCCACGCAAATATGGGTAGAAATACCTTTAAAATACTTCTTCCTCGCCCCTACCCCGTTAGAGTAATTATTATATGCGTATAACCTGAAAAGGTAGTAAGACGCGGTGATAAGTAAACCACTTTAAACTAAAATCAACTTAAGGACGGTAAAATTAATGATCAACCCATATGATGCCTGGGTGATAGGCCTGCTTGACCCTCAAACCACTCAGGCACGGTAGATAGGACAGTAGTACTGAATGTTTTAGTTTAAGAGGCTAATATAGATGCCGTAGGTCAGCGTTTCAACACTTAGGACTTAATTTTTTTTAAATAATCATTTTGACGTAAGTAAGTTTAAGTGCGTAGTAGTTTTTCTTGCTACAAAATATAGGCCTAACCAATAGTAAGAAGCGGTGATAATACAAACTATCAGTTCAGGCTATACTCGTATATACTAACTACGCTAATAAATAAGGGATGAGAAAGGTTGAATTTAAAGAAAATGTTTTCTCATTTTGCGTGAAGTTAATAGAGGAAAACCACCCTCAGTACACCGACCGTGACTCGAACCCCAATTGGTAGTATAATTTATTGAGAGAGTAACGCCTTGGACCATCCAGCCACTAAAGCAGGTCATTATTAATTGAATCGCAACTGAAGCTCTTTCAAGAATTTAACATTTAGGGGAATAAAATGTTGATCCCAAACGCAACGGCAGGGGCGATTAAACTATATTTGCTTAAAAATGTGCTAGCCCACTTTCCCATCCACTCGTGTTCACAAATTTATTTTTGATTGAATTGCTTTCTCTAACTTAATCGTACCGATGTAAATATAAATTTGTCAGTCTCGTCTCGTTTGCTGTTGATGGAAAGGTTTGGACTTTAATTCCGATTGGTTTTGTTGAGTCGTTTTTCCTCCAATTATTTTCACTAAAAACTGACCCTCCTTATTGCTAACCTAAAAGTGTAATTACGCGGAAGATAGTTGATTGGGTTGTCACGTACCTATAATAACAACGGAAAAATACAAGCAATTTAACCAAAAAAAACCACTGTAATATTGGTGAATTTTGGAAGCTAAACTGAGTTTGCCTAAAGAGAGACGGTGAATTGAATAAATAAGCGTGCCGATTCGAACACAGATCTTAATATGACCACCCAAACAAGTTTCCTTCTTGAAATATTGTTTGCATGGCATCTGCACAATTGTCCCATCAGTCAAAATCACTTTAGAGTCTAGTCACTTTTATTAAAATTGAAACTTAATTCCTCAAAAGCTCACTCTATAAATTGACCTGGGAAAATAAAAATTATTTCAGAAAAACTTAAAAAGACCAAAGGGAATTTTATTTTTAAAAATAGTGTTAACTTAACCATGATAAAACTTGAAGCATAGCACGTTTTTAAAATTATTATTTCATAAGTTGTGTTGCAAAATGGTTAGCGCCTTAAGAGAATATATCTTTAGCTCTTAAGACCTTATTCTAGGATATAATTATTTTCTAGGGAAAAATAGTAAAGCTATTTGAAAATGTTTTGACAATTTAAACAGTTTTTGTTTACATTTATCTCAACAATCAAAGCTCCCAGAATTTAACCCTTACCATAACTAATACTAGCTGTAACAAAATGATTAATGGATCCAAATTTAAATTTTAAAAAACCCTTGGGTGTTTTCTCCAAAGTGTTTTTCCACTCTACTCCATCCACATGTGGGTACACTTTCTCAAAAGTCAAGCTTTCTTATTCCTATAGTATTAGCTTAATTAATACAAAGTCTTATAACCAGAACAGGTTGTATAATACGTGGTGCTAAAATAAAATATTCTGCTTATTAATAATTATTGATGGTTTCTTTTTTAGGAAAATTTCACTCAAACTACTTTGAAACTCCATAGAATGTAGACCTCTTCTCCCCTATAAAATAAATCTTTGATTACCGAGGATACACAGTTTGGTTCCCTCACGCCCTTTCAAGTGTCGGGATATTACACATCGTGTGAAAGTAAACAGGTGTGGGCAGGGTGGTTATGTTGTCTAGGGCAGTCTAGTCAGTAAGGTAAACACACCTGTGTAATCTGTTGTCAGTACCAGAGTCTCTAAAACTTCTTAGACTTTAAGGAACCCTTGCACCAAAAAAATACAAGCTGATGCACTCATAAAATAGTTCACACAAATATTATGAACATTCAATAACGACGGTTAAATAATAAAAGTATAACATAAACTGAAAACATCACATGTTCTCGATGAGCCTTTGGCAATTGTCCTTTGTTTTTCTCTATATCAAATAGCATCAGCCATTTTTTTTTTTCAAATATAAGTATTCTCAAATTGTATAACGAAGCCTGAGGTAACTATGTTTAAGACAGAGAACTTCTCGAAGCACACTTAAAAAAAAAACTCTGGTCCATACCGTGGAAAAAACTATACTATCAGAGAATTCAAGATGGGATGGAACCACTTAGAACTAGACTTGGCGACAACCTTTAAAAGAACTGCAGCTATTTGGGCAAATATATACATTTACCTACAAAAGCCCAGCTAACGCCCGATTGAACAAAAAACTTATTTAAATTAGGTTAATTGAAGAATGCGAAAAACCTATTTCTCTCGTTTTTCAGCACCACCAACAGAAAAAAAGCTTGAATTCTAAGAAAATAAACAAAAATAGGAAGCTAAATTACCCCGTATTTAAGAACTAATTTTAAAAATATAGTAAAACTGTTTCATTTGTATCAATTTCCACAGTTTTATTAAGTAGAAAACAGAAAACCGCACCACGACACGATGCTTGGTTCGATCTGTATTCTCCATTAATTCAGGTGTTATTTGTGAGGCTGAGACTGGCTCTTAAAGCAAATCACAAGTAAACACTGCCAACATCGATAATCCAAGAGTTTCTTTACAAAATCAATAAAATTGTTAAGCTTAGATTGTGCTTTATTTGTAAAAACAAAAAATATATATTTATGGATTATAGCTATTCACTTATTTAAGACTCAACTAGTTTTAAAAGCAATAGTTTAAAAAATGCCATTCTTGTTAATCTCCTGGTGTATTTTTATCTTTAATCCTTAATTAACATTTTAATATATCCTTACTGATAAAAGTCAGATGTTCGAATCTTATTCGGGTGTACTAAGGGTAGTTTTCCTGAATGATATTCCAATATTTTTTCTCCGCGCAAATTCTGAACACAATCTAAATTCAACATTTTTCATTTGTTACACATTGGCATAATTAATACATATACGTTAAGACAAACTGGTAATAAGGCGCGTTGCTGAATATACATACATGTTTTATTTTATTTTTTGAAGTGGTGTATATATGTCTTATTTGTGTCGTTTGAATGACGTAAAGATCCTAATTCTATTAAGAACATAATAGAACTAATTATCTGACAGTTACAAAATCTACTGAAACTACTTTCATACACTAGTTAGAATTCAGTTCGAATCCAGATCGGGTCCTACTGAGGATAGTTTACCCTAAATGGTTTCCCGATTCTCTTTCCACGCACATGCGAGTAGATTACCTCTAAAATTAATTTTTTCCCCAACACTATTCCATAAGCGTAACTATCATAAATACGTAAAACTTCAGGTAGTATGAGGCGGTGATAAAATTCAATATGATCCGCAGCTGTCACATTTTATAGATAATTTCAATACCCATAAATAAAAGAATGCTAATAATAAAATTACCCGCTTTGGTGGCCGCGTGCTCTAACTCACTGCTCTTGGAGTAGACTAGACTGCCGATGATGGGGAGATAGAGGTTCGAATCTCGGTCGGGTGTATTGAGGGTGGTTTTTACAAAATGGTTTTACACTCTCCTCCCACGCAAATGCGAGTATACTTCCTGTTAATATAACCTCCCTAATGCCTAAAACTATTAGCGTAATTAGTACATCAACGTATAACCTGAACGGGCGGTAAGACACCGTGCCAATAATAGTAATAAAATTCTGTCAATATTTATCGCACTAAAATAAGTTTTTTATTTTTTAAAAGGCCCTTCCTATAGAGTTTCTACCTTAGAATGTTTTTGTGTGTTCCTTGGCATACTGTGCGTTATGTAAGCTTGTGCATAAGCGTCATGACTAAAGACGAGCCGGGAGCATCGCGACGTCCTGTCACATGGCTCGGCGCCAATACGCCGTCCAAGTCGTGGGTGTGTTCATGAACACTCGGTGAAATATCTTGAATTTGATTATTGGTAACCTAAATTATTTGCTTGTCGATTGAAAAGAGGCGGACGTCTTCTAAGCTAATATGGTTTTCAATCTCTGCTGGATTTATTTTTGCGATGTGCCATCCAAAAGTAATTAAAAACCAATTAGGTTGTCTGCTCATTTTTGTATGTTCTTATTAGTTCCGAATAGGATTTATCAGGAAAAGGCAAGGATTGTTCTCTTAGATATTTTAGCTGGCCTATATCCCCAATAATCGTATAACCTTTTACAGTATGTCTGCAATACTCTCGTACCTACGTGTAGAATTGGCTGAGGGGTTTTAGTTTTTGTTTGACCCACAAGACTATATATAAGGCACTTAGTTTCTTCCGTGTCTTCTTTATCGCTAATAGACTATACTTACCTCTCCAAACTATAATCATTTCCTTTTTGTATTTGTGCACATTTGTCGTATAGCTTGAGGTATATTTTGTTGGTACGTTTAGTACTTTTTTTCCTTTCCAAATAAAACGTTTCAGACAAATACAGTTGGCTTGACTTTCAATCCTCAACAACTATCTGCAATTTTTATTAATAATGGTAGAAACTAAAATGTTTTAAGTACTCTTGTAGACAATGTTTTTTTTTTGCAAGGTTGATAACCTGATAACAAGGTAGTAAGGAAAACCAGCCTTACCGTGAGAGTCGCCGGCCCAAAACAGTGGTGCCATAAATGCTTTTAGGAGGGGTTGCTTACTTTCCTATTTAGGACCACTCAGAGTATAGCCGCTATCTGTACAGGAGAACAGTTCTTTGACTCATATTTGATCATGAGGAGCGTCACTCATATTTATCACGCGCTTGAGTCAGGGACGCTCTCGTGTAAAGTCTCAGGAGTTATGTTTTATAAATTTTTAACAGCACCTCGCGTTAGCCGCTTGGATAATTTCCGTGGGTCTAAGTGTCTAAATGAGACCCGGTATAACCATTAATACTAGTTAAATTACATACCTAACTTATAAATTTGTCCTCTATGACTGAGCTAAGAAATTGATATTGTGACTTTACAGCAAATCTGTTGACCACTCTCACACTATCCAAGATGCGTGACGTTTATCAAGTGAAATGGTCTATTAGAAGCAAATCAATACGACAAAAGTCATTTAAATATATATTTTATTAATTTAACCAACAAACGCGTCCACTATACGATCACTACAAAAAACTATAAATTAGAAAATAAAAATTCGTTCATTCACATACAAGTTGGCCACGAAAACGAGTGTTAGCTTGTGTCCGTTTATGCGCGTAGCAAACTACACACACAAAAAAACTATGTATCTCGAGCTGATCACTCTTACCTTATTGCTTTGATAAAGAGTTAGTTACTCTTCACTTCATTTATCTAACATTTCGGTTAGTTAAATAAGAAACATTTAGGAACTCTTTTAACATTCTTTTAAAGTACTAACTCACTCTCACATGTTTCCTCTTCATTAAATAAACGACCGCTCAACGAGTAAAAATATAGAACGTTTGATCTTGTCAATTGTTGAATGTAATTTGACCATCAATGAAGCTCTTGAAGGTCGTGTTCGATGAATTATGAGTAACTTCTAACTCAATTCCTTTATTGATTTACTTGTTGGTATTTTAAATAGGTTACGTAATTTTATTTGGGGGGGATGCATTTATAGTTCAACCATCGGTCGTAGCTGTTAGAAGGAACTTTAAACTTTTAAGGTCAATCATATTTACATGATGGAATATGGAAATCAATATATTGCCCATTTGCATAGACTTATTTTTCTGACTCTTTAAAAGTCTATATCCGTGCTTTGCCATGTTGACAAGTAATTCAGATTAACTTGATTGCTGGAGTGACTATAAACATGTTTGCCAGATGGATGAGTACAAAGCTGTTTTTGCATTAAGGAGCATGGGAAGCGTTAAGTAATCATCTGTTGGAGAGGTTTATTTGAATTAGCATAAATATATATTCAGTTGACAAAGCAGTTTATCACACTTATACCTGGGCATTAATTGACGTTGTTAGACAGTCACTCTAGGTGCTGTGTTATAATTCAACAGACTTGTGGCTTAAATGAGCGCTAGTAACGTCGTAAATATGTTTCTTTTTTCTCTTAGCATATTTGACAAAGCTTCATATATTTGTGAAAAGCGACTGACAGAAACGTTAGTCGGATGACCGCCACCCACATCCTTTCTTACTACCTGAACCGACTCCTGAGAGGGCCAGAAAGATATTGCCTCACATGTTTGCGTCGTGCGCGCTGTCGCTCTGCTAACGCGGGCAGAGTTTGCGTCGTGGGCGCTGTCGCCCTGCCAACTTAGGCCATTCATGCGCTGGGTTGAGGTAGGTTGTCACGTACTAGGTTCAAGATATGAGGCTGTTGTAACTCGCTATTGTCGTGGGTTTGCTTCAGTTCGCATACCTTGCTCGACGAGGCACGTACGTCTCATGTCAGTTCTCTTGACCTTTCCATCAAGTTACATTTAGGGTTTAATTCTCAATAGCTATCGGAGTGACTCATTCTACCTGAACTTTGCAAATGGTTGCCTTGTAGTACTTTAACGTCAAGTAGGGCAGAGGTTATCATTGGGAGAAAATCAAACGACTAACTATTTTAACAACTATGTTTTCATTTTCGTTTCCATATGAGCTGTATTCATAGCTTCATAGTATATTTGTTCTTGTGCTGCTTGTTAAAGTTCTGTCGACTCAATTGGGGTGGCCGTTAAGCCAAAAGTAAGCGATTGAATGCTTATCTATAGCGGCTTTATTTACATACTAGCCCCCTTCCCCGTAAAAAAATATTTTAAAGAATCCTGTAAAACAAGGCTTCAAATCATTAATCATGTTAATATAAAAACAAAACTTTTTTACTTATTTTTAAAAAAATACAGTCCTAACATAAGTGTGTATCCCCCTCCCTCTTTTTATCCTCCCTCCTATTTTCATCTCATTCCTCTTTCCTCCCCCCCCTCCCCCCTTCACCAACACCACTTTCCCTTCAACTTTTTTTTTCGAACGACTATATAATATACTATAGAAATTTTTATGAGGAATAAATTAAATTTTCAAAATAAAATATAGCCTTTGCTACTCGCTTTATATTGGTGAAAGAATTTTTAAAATTGGTCGAGTAGTTTTTGAGTTTATCCATTACAAACAAAAAATCTTTCCTCTTTATAATATTAGTATAGATTAACTATAAACAACCAAAAAACTTAAATTTTATCTCGCGCGATGCTTGTGGTCAGTGGTCTCAATAAAGAATATATATATAAAAAATTAGTGAACAATAGATTTTAATTTTGGTAGATTATGTAAAGAATAAAATGTAAACTAATACCTATCTGCGAATATGTTGCATAGTTTGTGTGCCATACTGATTTTAACTGCTTAAATTTGTGTTATAGGTAAGGATAAACGTTTTGAAACCAACGCTAACTGATGCAATTTGTAGTAATCTAGTAGAACCTTGCGTAAAGCAGTAAGGTTTTAGGCCTTCTATTTGAATTTTGGCAATCTAAAATTTTTAGTAAAAACCGGATTGGTGTGCACTTGGAAAACCTGGAAAGTCGTGTAGAAGTTAGTTAAATAGTAAGATTGCTGGAATTTTTACAGATGTTTCCGTAATAGTTTTTGAAATACACGGTGGACTCTCATACGAAGGAGATGAAGGAACAACCGTGTAACCGATTTCACAGAGAGCACTGATTTAAGATGTCTTTAGTATTTATTGTGTAAAGAATTTAATATAAAAACCAGCGAAAATAATTAAATTTACTTTATTTATTGTCTTTCTTTTAAAATACTAGGAAAACTCATGTTTTTTGACCTTGAAAAGTCGAGATTTTCAAAACTTTTTATTGTTTCATTTGTTTCATTTTTCTTAAATAAATCTGAATGTTCTCCACGCTTGGCATTAGTAGGCCCTACTCGAAAATACAAATTTTGAAGTTTCCGTCTACACTGTCTAGGAAAGTTTAGAACCGTCCACATGTGTACCAATTAAAGGCCAAATCTGATGTGTAGCTACGCAAACGTTCCGGAAGTGACTGATGAGGCCCAAGATAATCTATAAATACACCGGAGACATGGCTGAAAATACTTGGCACTGAAAGTGGTGTTAATTTTATATATCGGGTGCGACTGGAGTGTGTGGTATTTATTCCCCTTCTGCTGTCTGCTTCAGGGACGTATTTTCTTGTATTTACCTTTTGTTTGTTTTCTCTATCCAGGGTTGATACAAAAGTTTAGCTTCAGTCCCGCCCTTAGTCAATACGTTTACGTTTGGTACAGTTCTTGCCTAAGAAGCATGGTTTTCGAAATGCACCTTGGACAAAATTTTCAGCAAAGAACGAGATGTCAAAATATAAATCTTCTCGCAACTTTATAGAATATATTTGCCAGCAGCTTTTCATTTAATTTGTTAGAAAAATCTATTCTTGATAGAACAAATAATTTGTCTTAAAAAAACTCAACATTTCTTAGGTTTGTAAGTTTGCAAAAATACTTCATATCACACGTGGCCGGGCAATGAACCCTGACAGTTTCCGACAAATCACACCAGATGGACTTAAAGCTTAATCCGCGTGTCCACTGGTGTGTCAGTCAGTCTTGGATTAATTTTTAAAATTAAATAAGAAAATAAGGCTCAAGTTTGAAATGTGCTTCTTAAATTGGTTTGCTAAGAAATTCGAGTTTGTTTATGTTGGAACTTTTAAACTCTTCTTGGCCGATTTGTGTTGATGTACTCGTGTATGGAAATAGCCGTACGCATCAGAGCACTTGTTTTGTTTATGTCGCGAGAGAACTGGTGAGCAGCTAGGCAGGCTACAGGGTAAAAACAATAGTGTGATTGTAGTCTGTCCCAGAGATGAGACTAATGCGTGTCATGTGTTTTAGAATTATCCTGTCTCCAGGTGTTGCGTCAGGTGCGGGGACAACTATTGTCTGTTCACGGTAGGAATTGACTTCTGAAAGGCCTTTTTCCCTACCATAAATCTATTATATAGTAGGATATTGGTAGGAAAAAAGACCTTTCAGAGAGTAATTCCTACCGTGAATGGAGTTTATGCAATCGCATCGCCATAGGTAGAACCTTTTAGAAGATAGTTGATAAAGAGTAGCCAACCTTACGTTCGCATCGCCATAGGTAGAACCTTCTAGAAGATAGTTGATAAAGAGTAGCCAACCTTACAGTCTTGCTCTAAGACGAACCTTGTAGAATCTATAAGAGTAGCCAGCACTATCAAAATATAATTATGAATATCTATCTATCTTTCTGTTTTTTAGAGCGACGATTGCAGAACTCATGGTTTGTCTAATGAGTAGCCAAAATAAAAGTTGTTTAGTAGCTTTAAAATGTCCGATGAATTCCCCCAACCCCAATTGCAATTTGATTATATTGGTTTCGCCATTGAAAGGGTTGTTCCCACTTTTTTAAGCCATGACTAAGTTCATAGAACGAAAAACTTTCGTGACCCACCTAGATCAAATGTACATGGGGG
>CABFVZ010002414.1:0-13219 GCA_902151445.1 Timema monikensis | reverse complement strand
GGGGGGGGGGGGGGGGGGGTTGTTTGAAAACCTATGTTTTCCAGAAAAGAGGGTAGATAGAAGCTCCAAAATGCTTTCTTCCTAAGTACTAGACACTGAACCGACAAACCAGACGTCTCCATTTCGTGTATTTATTTAGTTTCAGTTTGTTTGTGTGTTAGACTAGAAGGGTGGAGGGTAAAACACATCACCCCACAGAAAGTTCAAATAAACTAGACACCCTTGAGTCGTAGCATTACCTCCACTCTCCCTAATAGAGTATGAGTGGTTAGAGCCGTCTACCACGAGTCATAGCATTACCTCCACTCTCCCTAATAGAGTATGAGTGGTTAGAGCCGTCTACCACGAGTCGAGACAAAAGTGACCTTTTGTTTTTTCTCTCTTGGCATTTTCGGTGGCAGCCACTTTATAATCACTGGTGGAAGCCGGATAAGGCAGTTGTCATTTAAATAGTACAAATACAACCTGTGATCGGCTACGTTCTCAAAGCGCACAGGCCGAATTTGTGTATCTAAATTGCATCATCATTTGTAGAATCTGAGCCCCCATATGGCAACCCAGGATTCCCGCCTAGTGAATTGAGACAGCTGCGGTCCACAAGGCGACTGTAGTAACGGTTTTTGAACAGTGTCAAATTAGGTATATTAAATGTAGATAGATAAATAGATTTAGGCCAAAATGGCGAGACTTTTCCGACCAGCATGCCACTTAAGAACTAGATGAATTTTGAAATAGTTCATTATGCCACCTTTTATTTACGTTTTTTAATGTTTTAAAGTGTTAATTTTCAAGTTACTAATAGTCAAAATATTTCGGCCTCATCCTGTATTTTATTTAATGAATAAAATTTAAGGAGTAAAATTTATTAAATTTTCAAAGTGAGTGTCTTAGAGAATATTAATATCACTAACTTAAAGTAAAAAAATTGAGAGTAACACTTTGGGGGNGAGGGGATAGAAACTATATATACTATAAAAATGTTGGTTGAAATTTAAAAAAATACATAACTTTTTTTATTATAGTTTGAAACTCTATTTTGCGAGACAAGATATTTTTGTTCGGTTCATAACTTGTATTCAACAGAACTCTAGACAATTTTTAGCCGTTGACTTCACAAATTTATTTGTTACGTGTGAATGACCAGGCTATCGATATTTATCGACTTGGAACTTTTACCAACGTGGTATTTTTTTATTTGGTGCTGATTTCGTTCATGTCGGGTGTGCCGCCCAAATTTTGTTCGAGTTCTATACAGTAGCACGCTTGCCATAGATTCATTAGCCTATATTAAGGCTGGTAAAAGTATTAGGATGCGACACAAGAAAGTAGTAAACTAGTCTAAGCGCTGTAGCTAATGTAATATTGTGTAGGCTACTTATATTACTTTGAAGAGGAGGTCCTTGCAGTGGCATTTAAATGTATCTTATTTCAAATAGAATTGATTAATTTAACAAATCGGGGACAAAATCATTCCGGGACATTCAAATTTCCGAGTAAAATGGCCACCCTAGTCATGGTGACTGAAATAATCTATGAGGTACCTGAAGATCTTCAGTAAATACATATTCAGCTCAAGCTAGGTTTTTTTTTACTGCGTCATACAGTACTAATCTCGGTTATACGCATATTCACTTAATTGGGTAGCAATAAGAAAGGTAGAATTTAGGGTAAGTATTCACTCATTGTCTGGGAAGAAGAGTAGTTATTTCTAAAATAAAAGGAAGGGTGAATTTAAACATGGCAAGTATATTCAACACTTATAATTAAGGTAAAAAAAAACATGAATTATAAATACTGCTTCACTATAACTATCCCTATACATATAACACGTTTTAAATTTGAAACAAAAAGTAAATAACTCTTGTCACAAATCACAATACCAAACCAGTGCGACCCGCACTGGTGCTCGCTCACGAATTATTTATTTCGGTATTCCTTCTTAATGTCAGCCAGTAGCTCATTGGGTTTTTATGAAATCATTAACACCTTTTTAACCTAATTATGTTTTTAAAACCTTAAAATGGCTCCAAGAACTGTTTAATGTTTTAAAAACAATCCTTGATATATCCTTTTGAGCAGTGGCGAGTCATTAAGGGTGGACTGACAGATTCCAAGTAGCCCGGGATTATAAATATGACTACTATTAACACACATTCATAAAAATCACTGTAGGCGGAAATGGTGTTGTGAGGTATTAATTTTTTTTATAATTAGAAGGTTAAAGCTAGGGGCCATTTCGGATACATAAATTAATCTATGATTACGTCGCTATTCAATCTAATTGAAACATCTTCTTCTGTTGTCGCGAGCAAAAATGCTTCTAATTGTTAGACATTATTTGATAATCTATTTTTTTTAAGTTTTTAAGTTTGTGTGAAAATTTTCTCCACCCACAACCTGAGTACCGGTTAGTATTTACCAAACAAATGATTTAGGTTTGGCTTAAGAAATTGGCTATAAGAAACAACAAATGGAACGTTTTTAATTTTAATTTAATCGTATATCATTACAAATAATCTATACTGGGTACCCTCAGACGTTCTCATAGAAACTCGTTATTATAATTGTATGAAGACAATATTTTTATTCTAGTTTAAAGTAGTTGTGTCGGCCGGAATCAAACTGGCCCACCGGGATATCTCCTAGCTACTAAAAAAAGTCCACCCCTGCGATTCATTGAGTGTTTCCAGGGTAATCCTTGCTGCTATGATCTCACTACTGTCTTCATTCGACCAATCATTCATAAACTCTGCTCTTAAGGGAATATACAGAGAAATAATTCATACGTACAGTTTAAACTAAAACTAATATACGTGGAAATGTAAGTAGGTGACAGCTAGCAGAAAGTTTTGTATTGCAAATATTGGCTGAAAATCACTAATGTAAACCTATTCGGAAATAGTTTTAATTGTATGAGTAATACTCTACATGCCTGTAACCCGAACGGTTAGTAATACGTGGTTCTCGGTGCTAACAAGTGCATTTAAAATAAACAAACCGGTACATACATATCCTACTACTAGCCCCCTTCCCCGTAAAAAAATATTGTAAAGAATCCTGTAAAACAAAGCTTCAAATCATCCATCATGTCAATATAAAAACAGAACTTTTTTACTTATTTAAAAAAAAATACAGTCCTACCATCACTGTATAGCCCCCTCCCTCTCTTTATCTTCCCTCCTATTTTCATCTTATTCCTCTATAATTTTGTTTGCTCTGGGCGCGAAAGGAATTGTGTACATACCATATCAAACAAATGGTTAAAATCAAATTAATTTTTCAGCTTCCTCCACTTTCATTTACTCCCCTCGTTTCCCCAAATTTTATTTTAATCTCTTTTTTATTTCCGTTCCTCGTCACTAACTCTATTTCTCTTTCCTCACCCCTACACCCCCACCACCCACCTCCTTCACCAACCTCACTTTCCCTTCAACATTTTTTTCCAACGACTATATAATATACTATCGACATTTTTTATGAGGAATAAATTAAATTTTCAAAATAAAATATAGCCTATGTTACTCGCTGATAATGTAACTTTATATTGGTGAAAGAATTTTTTAAATCGGTCCAGTAGTTTTTGGCTTTATCCATTACAAACAAAAAAACAAAAATCAAATCTTTCCTCTTTATAATATTATAGTATATGAAACATTTACTGAATGTATAATCTAATCCGTTTGACACTATATTTTCACTTGTTGATCTTGCTTCGTATCCTATGTTCCATTTTAAAAATAAAGTATTGTGTGCCTGTAGTAAAGATAATTTCTTTCTCGTTTAATTTTTACTGTCCCCTACATTTACTTTATTCTTATGTTAAATCGTAATAAGAAAATGGGCAGATTCTATTTATTTTTTTAAGTTTAATGTTCTGGGAAAATTAAGAACTGAAAATACTGACTTATTCTCACTCAGATTACGTACTATCCGGCCCAAAATGTCGCCACTTTTGTCCGGATTATCGCGACTTTAGTATACTTCCAGCCAATGTTTGCATTATAAAACCATCTGCAGCTGTCACACACACTCCCACCGTAGCTTTGCTATACCACTGCTTTTCCTAGCAACACTCCACAACTCGACAACTGTTTTTTGGATAACTTTACCATGAGCCACCACAAGTAGAAGCCAATCTTCTCACGCCAAAATTAATTTAGATAAGGCCTGTCAAAGAGCATAGGGCTGGTGCCATACTGGACCGGGAATACTTCTCGTATGAGCGTCTTTTTGGTTCCGTCCGGCCGATAATCCTTTGGTCGGTCAAGTTACAGCTACGTGTTTTCAAGTGTGAGGCCCCACACTGGTAGCTGGGCCCTAGCATTCCTACCAGCACAATGCTTGCGGGTATCCACTAATACGTATCCGCGTATCGTATCACTGTTTTGTATAATCTAGTGATACAGTGCAACACAGTGATTTTTTTTGGTATCACTGCGTATCCATATTTAAACGGAGGATATGGTACTACGATACGTATCGAACTCGAGTGTTCAGTTTTAGTTATTCTGCAGCAATGAGCACATCTCTGCAAATAACACCAGCCTCTTAAATTTTTTTAAATTCATTAATCGATTTTGAGAAAAAACAATTATTTCGTTGGTGGGTGTCAAAATTGTATGCAAGCAGAAAGGTGTGCAGCGAAACAAGTTTATTGGACGACTTAAATATTCAATCTGTCAGTGGATTGTACAAAAATTTACTAGGATGCACCCAACTGATTTTTGAGGTTTTGTTATCTTCACTTGATTCCAAAGCCTATTACAGGTAGATTCCTATAAACAGTATGCTCACCTCCTTACTCCACCCCATTATGCCAACTATAGTAATAACAATAGACGGAAAAAACAATACTAACAAAAAAAATCTCTCAAAAGATTTCCGCTGGCCGTCCTCGACAGGAATGAGCGTGCAACTCAGTAAAATGGTAACCCGTCCACATTTGTTTCAACCTGGTGCAATATCATTCCTTTGCTGTGACGGCGAAAAACCTACAAATAACCGATCAGACCCCTTGTTTAGCTTTTTATCATATTTGGCACGTCTCCACTGATAAGCATTGGTCACACGAAACGCTGATACTTAACAAATGGATACCCGCCTTAAGATGTCATTCTTTTGAATATATTATTTCACTAACATTAGGAGTTATCAATGTCTTTTCGAGACATGCGTTAATATCGAAAGAAAGAAAAATCTCCTTGTAATTTCTTAGTTCATTATATAGGCAGTTAAACTGCCCAATATATATTATTCTGGTATTTAAGTTTTCTTTTTCTTGTATCTGATTGTAACATCTCGTATGTAGATAATTTGCAATGCCTTCATCGTGCTCACCCAATATGTCAGAGAAGGAAGAGATATAAAACAAAAAACAATTATCATAATTTAACTAATAATCATGCTCATGGGCCTAAAATGGTTTAGTAAGTGTTAATAGAAATATATATATTTTAATACAAATGATTGGTTATCATACTAAACTTTTTGGAGAGTTTCTTTAAGTCACTTGTTTTTCTACACATTAGAGCTAAGTTGAAAGAGTTATAGATTAGTTCATGTAGATAGGTAGAGGAAGGTTGTAATGTTATTGATTTGCCCCTAAAGAATAATATGTGAGAGCATTGACAATAATATCGTCCTAATTTTATAAACTTATCTTATTTCATTTAAATTATAATCTATTACATGGCGCTTGAAGCACTTTTTCTTCCAAGAAGATACACGCTACTGTAAGTGACGTCAGAGTATACCAGTCAAGTCAAGTTGACAATATAAGATTTTTAAATAATAACTTCCTCTTCTCGAATGATCGAATAGAGATTTTAAAAAGTAACTCGAGTCAGTTTCCGGCTCTCGAACCTCCTAGTAACCCCGAGATGTTTTTGTCCTGTATTTTAATTTTTTATAATACGACCTTTTAGAAGTTTCCATGAGTAATGGATATATACAAAGAATGGTGCAATGAAAGGGCACTAGGCGTCCAGTCCTTGAAGTACTCGGGATTGCAGCTCCGGTCCGCGATACCTACGATCGTGCTATAGTTCGCCGACGACATGATCTATTTTCTCTTGAAATAAACCGAGATTTAGAAATAAAAACATGTCAACATAATAAGTGTGTATTAATTGATACAATATTCTTATCATCAGTAAACTTCATGATTGGCGCCCAGAATTAAATGCTGTACAATCTACTGTGGGTAGAAAGTACTCCGTGGATCTTCCGCTGTAGTGTCAGATTCTAACAACGGCAGGAGATTCGTCGCCGAAAATACGCGGTGCATCTTCTGTCCAGTGTGACGCCATCTCACATTTGTCGAGAGCAGTCCAAGTAACCAAACACGTGTTTTGTCTTCCTCATCTCATCCAATCACAGGCACACTATCCTTGCAGCCTACCTATAGTCCAATTCTCATAGGTAATACAAATATATTTTTTATACTTAACATTGATAACATTTTACCATATTATTAATGTTCATACCTACTTCAGTGGCCGCGTGGTCTAACGCGCTACTCTCCTTTTAGACTAGACTGCCGAAGATGGGGATATCGTGGTTCGATCACGGTTGGGTGCACTGAAGGAGTTTTCCCAAATGGTTTTACACTCTTCTTACACGCAAATGTGGATGCACTTGATCTTAATCAAACTTTCCTATTCCCTAAACCATTGGTTTAATTAGTGCATAGGCGTATAACCCAAATGTGGCGTTAAAAAAATCTTAGGAGTTAAATAATATCAAAAGTGACAATTGCAGGTCACCTGACAATATGTATGGATACGTGAAAGTAGATCTAGTTGCTATTAGATAAGACCCTTTCTATGAAAATTGGGTTGTAAACATCATGTATGTGTATACTCTAGTTTGGTGATAAAATCGATTTTTTCTCAAGGGATCCATTTCAGAGTCCCGTGACTTGACTGACGTGACACGCATTGCTCCCTTTACAGCCCGTGGAATGTGAAGGGGGCGGGGGGGTGAGGACGTGCCCCCCCGGGTCAAGCCGGGCTTGATCTCGCTCACTTTTCCTTGTGGATGTTTCCCCTGGCATCTGCTTGCCTGCCTTAACAGGGGTTATACGAACCTGGGACTTCCTGTCACCGGAGAAAACCAGAAGTCGCTGGAGTTTTAAATTTCCAGATATCTATGCAATAACTGAATAAAATATAAACTACTTTATTACAGTCCACTTTTTATAAGAATAACATCTGACAGACATAAAAATTACTATATCTGCTTTCACATATCCATACGTCAAGTCATATGAACTGCAGCCGACACGTTTGATAGATATTCAATAACGTAAACATAAATAACAGTAGGATAAAATGACGGTTCTTGAACCATTTCATACTTGTACTCCCATCAAACAAAACACGTTCTTGTGTATTTGGATGTGGATGCAAGTTTGTGAAGAGCAGTGACATGTTGTCTTTTATCTCGTCGTCCAATAAAAGTCCCAGCAACTGTTATGAAAGAACTTTCGGCTACATACCTGAAAGCAGGGTTGAGGCACGCGACAGAATCCAAAACAAGATCTTTGATTCTTGATTTGGGATGGAAGGGGACACGAAAAGGCCAGTGTTTTTGTAGTTTTCATAGCAAAATGTTTTTTTGCAATATCAATAAAATATTTATTCAGTAGAAATACGGAGTAAAACTATTTAAAATAATAGTAAGCTCAACGTTTCTTAAATATTTGTCATGAACATATAAGCATTTGATGAAAATTATCTCTTCAATTAAAAAGTTTTTCATCAAATTCCAGGACACCCTTGGCAGATATTAAAGAACTGTTGAGATTATTATGTGTAGAAAATTAGATTGTTTCAACTAGATAAATATTTTATTTATCTGGCAGACAGAAGTTTTGTCTTAAACCTGCAAAACTACTAACCTTAACTCGTAATCTAAAACATTCCGCCTTGAATATATTTATCTGTAGTTTTAAAATATATTTATTTCAAACTTCCCATCGAATAACAGCCAAAAATATTCAAATGAAAATTAAAAAATGATTCGATTATTTTGCCACATTACTACTTGGATTGTTCTTTTTCAATTCCTTAAAATTTTTACCTTCCTAACTAACTAATGGCATATAGCACGAATGGTTTGAGAGATACATTTTTTTAACGTTGACTTAAATTTATTAAGTAGACAAGTATATACTTTTTATGTATTTAATAAATAAATGCCCGGCAGTAATATTCAGATCGTATTATAATTGTATTCACTGAAATAATTTTACGATTGTAAGCTTATATATTTTTGTTATGTTAAAGGGTAAATTATTTCGACTCTTTTAAACACACGTATGTTCCGTATTTAATTATTGATCGTACGCAATAGTATTTATATTAATTGCGAGCTACTTATTTGAGAAATGCGTTCACTTATTCACCGTATAGTATTTTGTTGTGGCTGTACCTTGGTCTTTGACACTGTCAAAAGGAACTAAATGCAGTAATAGAAAAGTTTTGATAAGCTCCAAACGCAAAGGAATGCGTGTTGGGAGATCCGACAGAAGGGTAAAGAGAATAGTAGCACAAAGCAAAATGAGCAACTAGTAACTACTTTTAGAAGTAGTAAATATTCGATTATTACCGACTCTACTACTTCTCAAAATCATTCGAATGATTCTTTCGATTCATTCGATTATTTTTCAAAGAATCTAATGATTTTTCGATTCTTAAAATCATTCGATTATGCCCATCACTACAAAGAATGTGAGACTCAAGAATATACAGAACAATAATATTACCGGTTGTTCTCTATGGGTGTACAACGTGGTCTCTTCTTGCTAAGGGGTCTCTGCTGGAGTTAATAAAAGCGTTGAGGCATCACGCTTCGAATGCTATTCTGTCATATCCTCTGGAAGACTGGTTGGAACCCCTGTTGAACATTTGACTCCGATCCGGAATCCATGACTTGGAATAATGGAGAAACGAATTTTATCCATTCTCCCCCCACCTAATGGTTTTTATATCCTCTCTCAATGCGAAATGTGGTAAGTTTCTTCAAATTCATCATAGTTCTACTTTCAATGGTCAGCAATCGTCGTCCTACGGCTCATTATGTAATCTGCTTACGAGTTAATATGATATGACTGGAGACATACTCCAGGCTCAGCTTGACTCGAGTGTCGACTACTACGTGTCAGCACAAGTCGGCAGATTGTTTTCAGTGGCTGACTCGAGTGTCGACTACTACGTGTCAGCACAAGTCGGCAGATTGTTTTCAGTGGCTGACTCTAATCTCACACACCTGTTTTTCTTTCACTTGACGCGTTGATGACTGGTAAAATCTTTAGAGTTGACGATTATGTCCCTCTCCCAACACCCAACTATTCGACCTCCACGAACCACAAATTCTATTATTACTTAGCCTACCCGGTGGATACGTGGTCTCCGGCGTCAGTCTCGCAATAGATATATTAGATCCAAGGTTTGCAATACTTTCGTATTGTGAGCCAAATCTTGCGGGTTAAATAGCTTTTTAAAAAAAGTTTGAGATTGCTTTGTATTGTATAAATTTAGGGGTAAATTTAGCTAAAATCCCCTACGAAGTTTATTTGATCTATTTATCTATACAGTAGTCTCCTGCCATGCCCATATAACCTGCGTATTTACATTGTTGTGCAGCGTACGCACGTATATTGGTGTAATGTTATGTGACCCTGTCGTGACCGCACATCAAGGAAGAAAAGCAAAGCTGGGAAACAAACTTAATCACTAATTCTTTTTAAACGATAATCGGGTAATCTGGCGGTCTAGGGTTAAGGTGTCGACTTCTGTGCTGGGGGTCCGGGGTTCAATCCTCGGTCCCGGCACCGATTTATCTGATTGCCAAACCCTTCCTTCACCTCTGATAAGACGTGTATTAATCACAGCTTGTGAATATGTGGAATGCCAGTCCTTCGCCGTGGTTCGGATGTAGGTCCTCCATTTCATCTCACAATCACCTTACCATTACACATTAGCTTAAGTGTGTGTAACCCGAACGGGTAGTAAGACGCAGTGCTAATAATAATAGTAGTAATAGTAGTAATAATTAAAATAACTTGGAAAAATTCACCGTTTAAATTAATTATTACTATTTTGGTGCTGCTGCTAATTATAGTAATAATAATAATAATAATAATAATAATTAATTAATAATTAAAACTGTGACTTTTCCATTTTGCTTTTGAAATAATATATTTAATATCTACAGAATTCATTTTTCTGTTAACGTGAATAAAAGATATGTATTGTATTGCAAAATTTAGGTATTTCATACCTATTCTGCACTTACATTTAATTTGTATTTGTTTCGCTATCGTCCAACCCGGTTTCCGTACTATCCGATAATAATAATTGAGACTACAGTATTAAAAAATTCAACTCTTCGACCTATGTTTATAGGGTTCCACGTCGAAAGTAAAACTTCTGTTTATAATCGATACCATTTTAATAGAAAAGAAGATCCAAAAATCGAAAACCAAGCATCGATGCTTTACGAGTTTTTTTAAATTTTTTTTCAATTTTACAAAGTAATACATACATACATGTAGCTATATTTAGCATTAGAATGGGCCTGAAAGAGAGGGTGTAATAATTTGGACTGGATAGAACTAGGCACAATATAGGGATAGGCTGTATTGAGTTGGACTGGATAGAACTAGTTAGGGATATGGTGTAATGAGGGTGATTGGATAGAACTAGCTCAAGATAGAGATAGGTGGCGTACTTTGTAAGTGTGGCAATGAACTTTCGAGTGCCTAATGCCATAGAGTAAGTAAATTTTAAAAAATGTTAGAAATCTATTTTTGCTGGTGAGAAAGCTTTGATCTGTTTTTAGAAAGGTTATGTCCCCCATATAAAAAAAGATCCTGCCGATAATGCAGTGTTAAGTTTCCCATCAGGGGGCAAAGTCACCCCACTTTATTGTAACCACCCAAGGAGCATATCTCTGAAAAAAAATTTTTAATAAAGGCGTTTTTATTCGTTTGGGGGCAAGTGGCCCATTCTATGTTGCGAGGTAGGGAAGCATGCGGACAGCTGCACTGAGGTACGTACAATATTTAGGGGTGTGGCGTGTAAAAAAGGGAGGAGGGATGAATTATTATAGTTCCAGTGTTATATTTGGATCGCCATAAGAATAACTTTTTGTACCTCAGGACACAGATGTACGTGGGCTCGAACCCAGCCGGGGCCGACGAATTTTTCTTGAGCGATAAAGATCTGTATACTAGCACAACTTCCTTCGGAGTGGTAATAAAGTGGTTGGTCCCACGTCAATTGTGGCATGTACAAAAACCCTGGAAGGTTTGTGAAAATACCTTTTTCGATAAAATTGGTTAGGCCCTTTCGCTCTCTCGTAAAAATTCTCGTGTGATGACGATTTAATCAGGCGGTTCAGAAAGTTCACTTTTCACGCTTCAAATAAATAACTTTTTAGAGCACATCAAGAAATATAGTGCAGCCAACATTGGCTCATTCCTGGGAAAGTTATATGGATTAACTTCATAGTCTCGGCCTCAGATCTACTTTCATGTATTCATACGTTAAATCATGTGATCTGCAGCTGTTACTGATGATAGTATTATTTCATGGGTTTTGATATTATCTAACAATACAGTAAAAGGTTATTTTTATTGGCCACAAAAATATGTTTATATTTTCTAAGTTATTTCGATTAAAATCCTACTGTATATTATATATTTGAAAGTAAAATGTTGAACGATAGAAAATGATGCTGCGCTCATCGCAAAATGCGATGTAGGAATAATATTTCAGTCATTAAATAAATGACATTTTTAAGAAAATAGTAACCCGCTTCGGTAACCACATGGTCTAAGGCATCACTCTTGTGTTAGACAATACTGCCAATGACGGGAAGATCGAGGTTTGATCCCTCGGATGAAATGGTTTTTCACCCTCCCACCTTGCAAATGTGGGTACTCTTCGTCTACATTCAATCTTCTTCATCCCTAACACATTAGAGTAATTAGTACATAACCGTTTAACCCAAATGGGTAGTAAGACACGGCGCTAAAAAGAAAAAACCCAAAATGTACATCACGTTAACAACTAAGCTTCAATGTACAATTTTCCCGTCCTGTGTTCTGGGTGGTGGAGGGTGTAATTAATGGACTCTAATCTAAAGGCTTGGTTTTTGTGTTTTCAATGAACAATATTCAGTTATTTCCATTATCAGCCCTCCAAACCAACTCTAGTAACTTTCATACATTGGCAGAATAGACAAGGGTATTCTTTCTCTATGCCTTAGAGTTGGCCGCATCGATAGTGTGCCTGACCTCTGGGGTCGAGGCTAGGTGCTTGTAATACATTGTGCTAATGCTCACCCTCTTTCCAAAAGATCGGCAGTACTGCTCATTTAAAACTGCCCTCATCCTTTCCCCTTAGACTTGAGAGTAAGTAACCAGTAGAAGTTTCTTTGATCCAAAACCAGTGTTAGACGAACATATTATTGTTAAACTTTCCCACAGTCTTGCCCATGTTCAATATTAGAGGCGTTGTACCTCAAACTACAGCGTCATTATTTTTAGAGACTTTGGTTCGATTTCCTTTGTGGGTATGAATCGGGTGGTGTGCTAGCAAATTGGAATAAGTGCGGTCCCAAACGCTAATAGCCCCGTGTTGTTTCTGAATAAACTATTATATAAAACTCCCCCTTCCCGCTCCCTCCTTCCCTGTTGCTCACGATTCTTGCAGCGTCGTATGTAGTGGACGTGTTATTGTTCCACAATATTGAGTTTGTACAGGGCTTTGAGGAGGGGCTGTGTTCTCTGCTTGAACCTAACAGAACTCTGTCAACTTAGTGCTAGTTGAAATAATGTTGTCTTGTTGACCCTGCACTATGCCTGGTTGCTTGTTAAATCCATCCGGCGTGCATATAGTTCTATTTTCATAGAAGGGGCCTTAACTTAGAGCGATAAAACGGCTAATAAATTATATACGATCAAATGTAGTCATACCTCAGGTCATGTGAGCTACAGATTTCACTTTTTAATAGATATCACTATCTATAAAATTACGTTATTAATATAATAAAATGATATCAATTTTGGTTTTAAAATAAGGTTTTATTCTCTAAAAATCCCTTCCGCTGAAATTCGAACTGTACATTTGTCACACTTTGATATGCGTCCTATTCGCTTAAACCAACATTATTGTCAAAGCTAAGATAACCTATAAAAGCTGTATATTTA
>CABFVZ010002413.1:67851-91719 GCA_902151445.1 Timema monikensis | reverse complement strand
CAGTTCTAACAGTAGACCTCGTTCCCTCCATGTATAACCATCAGTTCTAACAGTAGACCTCGTTCCCTCCATGTATAACCATCAGTTCTAACAGTAGACCTCGTTCCCTCCATGTATAACCATCAGTTCTAATAGTAGACGTCATTGAATGATTTCAAATGATTGTGTGGTGTCGTGAAATGAAACGTCACAAATAACGACACGCGCTTCACATTTAACGAGCTCTTTCAAACCATTTCACAACAGTAGACTCAGCTGTCTCCTTGCATCCTGCTTTATACACACATGAGCACTGTTTGAATATTTCGGTGATGTTTAATCTGTTCTTTCAAGCTGATGTCACAAAGTAAAGAGGAAATTATATTATATAAGTTGCACCGAGTGGACAGTGCTAATGAGAACGAAACCTTGTGATTGGTCCAGAGTTCGTCACGTGCTTGCGTTTATGCTCTGTTCTTGTTTCTCAGAGAGCGTGTGAATTCACCTTAGGTCGGTGTGATATTTAACACACGCTTTGTCCGTAACAACGAGACATCTTGTCAGCCAATAAAAAGTATACACCTTTGTAATCAGATTCATTGAAATAAAATGTAACAACAAATTTAATAGGTTCACAATCTAAAAATATCTATTTATTATTTTAATGTTTAATGTTTTTAGTTAAAGTACAGAAAGCCACGATGAAATGAAACTTTCCTTCAGTTGTTTTTAAAGGCGGATGAATGAAAATACGATCCATATAGAAAATAGCGACAGTTCCATTTATTACCCAATTTGACCAAGTGTGTTATTATAATGTATAAACAGTTATTAAAATCAGTGGTGCAGCGTGATCTTTATTTTTGGTGGGGTCAGGTCAAAGCTTACCGGTAGTGATTTTTTTTCACCACGTGTTGACACATTAAATTAAATTCATTTACGTTTTCTTATTTTAAAAAAATCACTAAACAAATCTACAAACAGAAATAATAAACTAATACAGTTTTTTTAATTAAATTTGAATTACCTTAAGATGGGAGAAAATGAACCTGAGCTATGACCAGTATTTTTGCAGTTCTTATAGCAAAAATATTTTTTTGACAAAATATGTGAACTATTTCTCGAGTAGAAATGTTTAGTTTAATTTCCTACACTTGTTAAAAATATGAACAGTTGTTTAAAATCTGTCATCGCGGAGTTTGTTGAGAACAGTTTATCTTAATCTAAAAGTCCTGTTATAAGTCCGCTATGCTGCTGACAGATATTCAACAACTGTTGACATTACTATTTGTAGAAAAGGAGGTTGACAATTTCTTGTGTGATTGTTGAAATATTTCTCCAAGATTTGAAAGTAAAATTTTGCTCGTAATTTAGTTTTCTTGTCATATCTTTCTTTGTTTCCCCTTCCTACTTTCCCTACAAACATCTGTCACCCCTCCCCCCAACACCTGTCATTCCACTCCTAAATTACCTCTTTCCCCTTAATCTCGGTCTAGATTCCAAATCACAAAACCTTGTCTCTTGTTAAGTTCTCCCCAGCGTCAGTGCGTGGGGATGGTATATTCCTGCCATCACATATTTACCACTTCTTGCTCTCTATTCCCCACCCCCCCTTAATGGCGAGGTGACGACGGCTATGAATTATCCACTGCACGTCCGAGAATAATTCATGCGACACCTCCCCCATTTGACTGACACTTTCCAGTGGGCTGACAAGCATCGACCCGTTAGATAGGGCCTTGTCCCTGTAGCTAGTGGGGAGAGTTGGGTGTGTGGGTGTGTTTCAGTGTTGGGCCTTGTCCCTTTAACTAGGCCGGGAGAGTTGGGTGTGTGGGTGTGCCTCAGTGTAGGGCCTTGTCCCTTTAACTAGCGGGGAGAGTTGGGTGTGTGGGTGTGCCTCAGTGTAGGGCCTTGTCCCTTTAGCTTGGCCGGGAGAGTTGGGTGTGTGGGTGTGCCTCAGTGTAGGGCCTTTTCTCTTTAGCTTGTCCGGGAGAGTTGGGTGTGTGGGTGTGTACTCCTACCTACTCCTAGCCCTGCTATCTTGATTTGGTTACAAGCTATGTTAAAACATGTATTACTATCAACTACTCTCTAACAGCAAACTGAAGCTTTAAACATTTCTAAGAGAACAACTCGCAACCAATGTTTGTATTTCAAAACTTCACCGCAACAATGCTCACGGAGTCTAAGGCGTCAGGCTTGAAATGTACTGGATTTATGGAGACGTGGGGTTCTTTTCTCTACCGGTGAAACTGGGTACTGTATCAGGCCAATCAGACAAAAATATCATCAGGTGTTGTATCAGGCCAATCAGACAAAAATATCATCAGGTGTTGTATCAGGTCAATCAGACAAAAATATCATCAGGTGTTGTATCAGGCCAATCAGACAAAAATACCATCAGGTGTTGTATCAGGTCAATCAGACAATAATACCATCAGGTGCTGTACCAGGTGTAAGCAGGTGAAGTATCATTCCCCTGTTAGCCCCTTGTTGACCGCAACCAGCAGAAGCCAGGAATGGTTATTGGGTGGAGCAATTCACCGTGAAATAGCCGCGATACGACAGTGCAGGGGAAGTAGTGAATCCCCCCTCCCCCACCCACTACTGTTGCTGGGCTGTTTGCCTACACACGGGCTCAGCTTTCAAATGGGATTCGAGTGGAACGTTTTCACAATCGAGTTACTTTGCGAGTGAACGGGAGGGTGGAAGTTTTCCCTCTAGAGAGAAGGGGTAGTTTTAGGGGTGGCATGCTGGAGAGGGTCGACACTTGTTTGGGAACAGAATTCAGATAGCGCAAGAAAGATTGTGAGCTGTTTTTTCCCTCTTTTTAACCCTCTCTTGGAGTTTTTTTTACCTTGTGCGCGTATCACCCCGTCATTTTACCTCCCTGGGTTAAGAGGCGGGTTTTCTGCTGCTATTAACATCGGGCATAGCAAAGATAAGAGACTAATCTCGGTGGCTGGTGGTTGAGTGTCTCTTGCTTGTGGTGGCTTGTGGTGTGATCTTTGCACCACCTACTAACATTGATCAAACTATCCAGCTAAGGTGTTGTTTACGAGCCGCCTGATCATATCAGTACACGCTTACAGAATATCTAGAAATATGAAATAGACACAACATACAGCTCCCCACCAGTTAAATTATCACTTTAAAACGAGGAAGCCCCGATCTCAGTAATGATAAATCTTTTGGTCATGCCAAGAATCGAACTCGGGGGCACCTAGTTCAGTAGACAGACGCGTCAGCTAGTTAGCCAAGTTGTAGGTCACAAGTTTGTCCGAGGACATTTGTTGAAAGGAAGGACACTCACGATGATAACATTAATAATTATATTCGTCTTAGTTTTACCTTCTCCCGACCCTCGGAGAGAAAGTATTGTGATCGTCAAAAGATTCCAACTCCAGATTTTGATAAATATCGACGTTTCTTGACGTCCAGAAACAAAAAAAAGTGTTTTTTTCGCGACGCCGCCTGTCTGTTTGTACTTCGGGCTGGAGCCGAAAACATTTGACAGATTAGGCTCTAGCTTGGTATCTGGGGTGTTCATAAGGTCCCCACGATGGTCAAAAGGAGAAACAATCTATTTTATCGAAATTCATCTTAACAATTTTGATTAAATTTTAAATCTAGACACTCTTTATCATTATAAACCAGATGGAAGCTTTCATTTTATCATGAAAATGTCTTTGAGGGATCTTTCTTTACCTGTGGGAAATTTTCCAATTTTGATAATTTCCCCGTAACTATTTCAGATACAAAATATCTTATCATTGTAAAGTTGTCGTTCTATTAAAGATAAAAATATCTTATTTGAAATATATATTAATAAAAACAATAGTTTCTGAGCTATAAGTAGACATATAGAACATTCTTTTTAATTCAGGTCTTTGAGAATGAATTTGATTCTGATGTTCTTTGGTGGACAAACATGTTTTCTTTTCTCAATATTTCTGTAACAATGTTCCTAGTTCCTGATGACATAGAGTAAGTAGCAATTTATGCTATTTATGATCTTTAGTGTAATGTTTTTACAACAATGTATATAACTACATATTTCGTTTAAAAAATTCTACGAGTTTTTAGTAAATGTCTATTTTAAAACAAAAGTGAGAGAAAGCTCAAGAAAAGTGATATCAAAAAAATTTTCATAAATAAACAGTTGCAATAATTTTAAGCTATTTTCTGTAATTTTTCATATTTAGATAGATTTTATTTAAGTTTACTTTAATATTTTGAGATTTATGGGAATCCAAACATACTCGTTTGCTATTTATAAGGGTCAGAGGCTTTAACCTTTATATAGTTTCTGGGGAACTTCCCATTTTTAGCCAAATAAAGCTGAGTACTGGCAAATAAAAATATCTGCGTATTAATTTGGAACATACTCTCTCGGTTTGAACATTGACAACAACAAATTGAGAGGAAAGAGAGATGATTATTAAAATATCTCTCTAGAGACGCGAATATCTGGCGGTTGCCATTCAGTTTAGTATTCAAGCTGGAAAACATATTTCGCGTCATATTCAATTGGGGAGACGAACTCGTCTACACAAGAAAATAAACGAGGATGGAAGGGAGAGAAATAAAGAGTGTATGTGGTGTAAATAGAGAGAGGGAGAGAGACAGAACTAAGAAAGGGACGTAAGAAATTGGAAGGAATAAAAAGTGTTTTTTAAAAAAAGGAAGAGAGGAGGAAATTGGGACTCTCGACAGAGAAAAGAAACTTCAGTTCGGTTCGATTTTTGTATAAAAGACCGTCACTCATTGCTATTCAGACTCGGTAGAGCCCCGGGTTGATGTCTCGGAGAACTGAACTAGCAGAAGTGAAGTACGCCTTGCGGCCAATCAGTCCCCCCCTCCCTTTCTAACCCACGTGATGCCCCTCAGGGCTGTCCAACCATCTGCCCCTTGTGGCTGATGGTTGGCCGTTGTTAACGTCTCAGGGATGAACAAACCAGTCCTGTAACACACCGCTGTTCATGAGGACTCAAGTGTCAGGCTCATGTAGTCTAGTCTGCTGGGATTTCTAATCCCAGCTGTGTCTATTAAGGGTGGCATTACAAAACGGTTTCCGAAAGGAATTCGGGTGCATTTCCTTTAAATATTACTTTTCTCCAATCTATACTAATTTATGTGAATAAATTACGTCCAGCAAGGGATAATGGTGGATATGTTTGGTGTAGTGGTTAGAACTCCTGACAAGAGAGGACAAGGTTGGTGTAGTGAGTTACAGATTAAAATCCAAGTTTTAACCTCCATTCAGTGTTTTTCAATCTCATTTCCAGACTAATACACTTAAGTTTGATCTGTCTGAGGATAGCCCAACCTGGCATCAGACACGTCCTCGGAACTTGTTATTGTTTTGTTTTGTTTCCAAGAATCCTCACAGTGTTTTGTTTCAAGAATCCTCACAGTGTTTTGTTTCAAGAATCCTCACAGTGTTTTGTTTCAAGAATCCTCGCAGTGTTTTGTTTCAAGAATCCTCGCAATGTTTTGTTTAGAGAATCCTCGCAGTGTTTTGTTTCAAGAATCCTCGTAGTGTTTTGTTTCAAGAATCCTCGCAGTGTTTTGTTTCAAGAATCCTCGCAGTGTTTTGTTTCAAGAATCCTCGTAGTGTTTTGTTTCAAGAATCCTCGCAGTGTTTTGTTTCAAGAATCCTCGTAGGGTTTTGTTTCAAGAATCCTCGCAGTGTTTTGTTTTCAAGAATCCTCGTAGTGTTTTGTTTCAAGAATCCCCGCAGTGTTTTGTTTTAAGAATCCTCGCAGTGTTTTGTTTCAAGAATCCTCGCAGTGTTTTGTTTCAAGAATCCTCGTAGTTGTTTTGTTTCAAGAATCCTCGCAGTGTTTTGTTTCAAGAATCCTCGCAGTGTTTTGTTTTCAAGAATCCTCGCAGTGTTTTGTTTCAATCTTGTCTGCGGGAAATGTCGCGTTTCCACTCTTTGTTATTAAAATTCTTTTATTCCTTGTTGTTAAAACAGCTTTATTTTGAACAAGTTATTTACAGTCGCGACTTGGAGGGCTGCCAACCACCCCTCCCACCCTCTCGCCACCTCTCATCCCCCGCGTTAGTACTGTATCAGAATAAATGAACGCGATATTTTAAACGCAGATAAAAGAGCGTTATATTTTAAATGTTCCCCTGAAAGTTTCATTTTACTACGATCTCTGCAGCGCTGCAGGAATGTATCTGTTGTTGCTGTTCTGGGTTAAGACGTGTGCTCTAGTCCGCATGTTAACAATGACTGGGGAGGGGGGAGGGAGAATTCTGAGGAATATTATTCGCATTGGCTTAGAGGGAGAACGGGAAACCACTTAAGAAGGCACCGTAACACCAGACTGGATGGGCGTGACGTTTAGTCCACAGGACCACCATTGTAGGTTGTTCAATAGTTTAGTTGGTTTGTAAGTCATGTGTTGATATAATAAGGTTCAGAAAGTGTTGGTCTAACTACCCAGAATTAATAAAAAATAAACTTTGGGTTTGTATAAGCTTGTTAGACTGTAGTTCCAAACCCTGTACAAATTACATATAAAGTGTACAAACAAATACAAACACTCTACAAACACTCTACAAACACTCCACAAAGAAAGACACGGACACAACCAACAAAATATCAACTTGTATTTTTCCAGGACAATTTGATTCGTGCGAGTCTCGCCTTTTGATCCCGGGGTTTTTCTTTGAGGTGAGAACGAGGATCCTTCGTTGGGACAAAGGCCTCTAGGATACAAACTTGATTAACACAACCCTCTCGCGAGAAGGAGGAACAAGAGGGTAGGGAGGAGGAACAAGAGGATAGATAGGAGGAACAAGGCTATATATATGTCCATGGACTACCTAATGAACAAGAAATAAAATACAAATAACTTAAAAACTTGTCCAGGGCTGCAACCTGCACTCCTGATAGCCCCTCCTGAACACTCCTGCAGGACTCTGTCCCTGGTAGAGCGCTGTAATGATTGCCTCCCATCTCCCTGCTATGATTGTCTGCCCCGCTTACCCCTCACCGGATAGCCTTACTTCGATATCCGACACTGCCTTACCTCATTAGTGTCAATACTCCCAGCCCGGACGGGTGGTAGGACTTGCAGATCGCCTCCCAGACACCACTGACACCCTCCCCCCGCTAGCTCTCTCTCTCTCTCTCTCTCTTAGAGAGTCAGAGGAGACATCTAGTGGGGATAGTCTGGTACTATCGCGCGTGGATCTTTGGGGCGGAAGATAGCACAACCTTTGTTTGTTTACTTGCTCCGTGTCTACTACCCGTACGCACGACCACTCAGCGGATATGGAGGAATTAGGTACTATTTGGAGGAAATGTACCCGCATCTGTATTGAAGGAGAGTGAGAAACAATCCATGGAAAATCAATCTCAGCTTATCCGGTTGGAGTTAAAACCCCGGGATCTCCATCATAGGTAAGCCAGCATAGGCTAGACTTACACCTTAGTCCTTGCGTTCACCAATACGTGAGAATCAAAGTTTCTGATCATTGGTTGGAAAAACCTTGTCAAGCACTAATACCGTGTGTGAATGGTCCACACATGGACTACCTGGTGGCCACATATGAAACACACGTTTCCATGGCAGCGAGGGTGAATGTTGATAGTGTTTTGTTTAAGATGCCTCAAGTGCACTCTATAGTGGTGATTGTGCAACTCAATATTCCCTAATAATATGGGCAAACATGCCCTCACAGAGTGCCAGATGAACAGAACAGATGTAGGATATCAAATAGATGAAATAATCAACTTTAGAAAAATAAGCAATTAAAAATACTTTTTAATGTACATCATTATTGTAAATATAGGATAACAAACACACAACTTTCTATACAAGACCGCGCAAAACTTAGAGCTACAGAAATATATGTAAAACTTCTCATATTTACAGCACTGATCAAAATACATAGAACCTGTGATTTTACATTATTAATATAATTATATTACTAGAGTATATTTTAAAGTAATAAACCATTATTGTTTATAGTTTTACTTTACATCTTTAAACTAAAACTTAACTTCATTTTAAAATATATTTTCACGATACAAAAATAAAGTTAATCAATCAACATACTGAACAAAGAACACAGCTAATCAGTTCATTTAATAGGTTGTACATATTTGGTTTGGTTTCCTCCAGCAGTAAATAATTCGTTATTTTGATTTAAAAAAAGCTCCTTTAACTAAAGTGCACGACAAAGGAATGGTGGCTTGTATCCACCCTTTAGCTAAGTGCGTTTTAAGGGACGCATCACTTGAAATATAATTCAAACAACAAAAAGGACTTCCATCTTCAGGTACTGAGGCCCATCTCGGTCGGTTCGAATTAATAGCATGGAGCATTAAAACAAACATTCTACAACTCATGTTGACGCTCGTGCAACCTTAAACATGTTGAATAACCATGGTGGTGTCCTAGGGATCTGCACATCCATTGTTAAACTTAGTAGAACACAAATATATATATTATAGCAACTCAGCCTTAAGGTGTCCGCCTACTGAGCACTGAGACTTTGCTGACATCTAGAGGTCCAGAAATATGGTAGCACCCAAATAGGGGTGGACATGATAAACATGTCCTATAGGTTTATAAACTTAACATTTTAACTTTAAAACTTCCCTTATTTTTATGAAAGTGTAAAATTAGCCAACTTAAAGCAACATTTACCCAAACTGTCTCAGTTTTGAGATCAAAGTAATTAGATAGCCTTCCTCAGATAAATAAAATCAAGTTTGAACAAGGTCACAACAGAACATTCTGAGATAGTCGAGGATTGTAAACAAGGTCACAACAAAACATTCTGAGATAGTCGAGGATTGTAAACAAGGTCACAACAGAACATTCTGAGATAGTCGAGGATTGTAAACAAGGTCACTACAGAACATTCTGAGATAGTCGAGGATTGTTCTAGTGGTTTGGAAGCTTCAGAGCTGACAGTTACACTAGACATATAGTGGTGTTGTACCATTTAGGCCACCACTGTGTTCCTGTAGTTGGCACTTTGCGTCTTGGTGACGTCACGAATGTGAAGAGTTGGAGGAAGAGTGGAGATTGAGTGGAGTGATAGAGTAGTATGAGTCTATCAGGACGCTGTGGATGTGTCAAATACTCAACAGTTGTTCAGTGACAAGTATTTCATTGAAGAGAAGTGTGTTTGGTTGTGTTTGGCCGATATAGTGCAGCTTGATAAACTAAATTACTACACTATGTTTGCATTTTATTAGTATGTTGTTTATCGAATGGATTATTCTTAACCGTAAAAATAAAGTAGAGTAGATAACTATAAAGAGTTTAAATATTTATTTTTTGAATTCCTCGGTCTGTTATGTAACATCACATGATATCTACCCATCAAATGAGAACATTTATATTTAGCTTCTATGCTGTGGTGTTTTGTCTTCGTGCAAGCGTAGAAGACATAAATAATCAGGATGTTTGCGGTAAAAGTGCGTATTGGCACAATGCTGGTGCAGAGCTATGCGTAAAGAAACAGCTATGAAAATTGTTCCGAATTTTTAATTAAAGGACACACATAATTTAGTAAAACTCGTTGACTACATTTTTCCACAGTCGGTTGGCTACCCCCGAAGTGTTGGACTGACCAGACGTGGTGTAGACGTCACCAGAGAACTGTCCCAATCTCTGGTGATGTTGGTCTAGACTCACAGACAGCTATGTTTGTTCAACAGAACACAGAGCTGGGTGCTAAGGTCGAGAATGGCCAACACCCCCTTGCTATCACATGGGGTGTATGGTCCTAACGCGCAACATTCATTCATTCCGAGTGTCCCAGGACCTTGATGATGTCAACTCTAGTATTCCTCTCGACATCAACAGTGATTGCTTTGTACCGCCTGATACAGGGATCCTAGTTTGGTAGACGTATTCTCTAACGCACTACCACTATAGTCTAGACTGCCTATGACGGGGAGATCACGCTTCGAATCTTGGTTGGATGTATTGAGGATAATTTTACAAAATTATTTTCCAACCTCCCTCCATGCCAATGAGTGTAAACTTCCTATAACTATAACCTTCATAATCTTTAAAATAATTATCGTGATTAGTATATAAGCGCATAGCCCAATGCGGTGCTAAGACATACTTTATAGGGATAGGAGTGTAGGATTAATGATCCACCATTCAGATAGGACTAGGGCCTTAGAATAGCCCAGATGGGTAGTAAGACGTGATGTCAGCAACATTGTGTTGTGGTGGCTATAGAAACACAACCCCCTGCATACCCCGACTCAACTAACCCCGTGATGTAGGAATGATACTGCTCTATTAGCACAACTGTGTAGTGTGTGGTATCCGCACACTCACAGGGGTTAGGAAACGCAATTATTCACTTATATATTCTTAAAATATGTTGGACCACTAGGTTTACAAGTTGAATCTGGTGAAAATAAAATATTTTCAATTTATATAACTATTACTGTATGTAAAGCATTTAAAAAATATTATTTCAACGAATTATGCGTAATTTCTTATAAATCTTATTAATAATGTATTCAATGTATAATTATACAATGTGTCATAAAGTCACATTAGACTTATCAAAAACCTTACGCCATCTTATCACTCTTTGGTTGAAAACTTGAAGATGTTGCACTTTACATGTCCCAATAAGTACAGTTATGCTGGTCTACGTGTCCCAATAAGTACAGTTATGCTGGTCTACGTGTCCCGATAGCTCAAAGGTGGGCCCATACAACTTGGTTTGAAATTCGCTAATCGTAAAGTGACTAATTTTCTGGCTAGAAGATATTAGGAATTCTTTTATTACTTTGTATGAAGGGTTTTGAAAATATGTGGTGTAATCTTGAGAAGTGACGTAAATTCTCTTCCCCTGCCCAAATGGCGGCGCATATTTGCGTGATTACCATCCACGGTCAAATCTACCTCTAGCCATCTATAACAATATATGAGGATTCATCTAGCGCCGGACAGAAACGATCATAGACCATGGATTCAAGATAGATAATAATAATAATAATATTTAGCACCGCGTCTTACTACCCGTTCGGCTTATACGCTTTGATTCAAGATAAAGACACTCTGGAAGTTTTGCATCACGTTCGGGACATTTTTACACTAGTCGGCTAGGAGAGAGAAATGTGCACAAATGTACCAGCATTTACGTGAAGGGAGATCCAAACAAGATTAGACTGAAGCCTTTGTCCACATGCCAACTGGCCTTGGGGGAAGAGAAGGACAAATTTGGTTTAGAGCTGAGTGAGAATTATTTAGTTAAACTATAAAAACCAAGGAAACCGATAGAAAGAGTGAATTGTAAGGAATTGAGCCAGGGAAAGAAAATGTCCAAGTACACTGAGAAAAACGAGGGTAGGGTTAAACACCACCAGGAGAAGCTTGTAACACCACCAGGGAGGTTGTAACACCACCAGGGAGGTTGTAACACCACCAGGGAGGTTGTATACACCACCAGGGAGGTTGTAACACCACCAGGAGAAGCTTGTAACACCACCAGGGAGGTTGTAACACCACCAGGAGAAGCTTGTAACACTTCCTGTCAGAACTCAAACCCCGCTCTCCCGTGTGAGAGTCAGTCGTGTTGACCCCGAACCTAACCTTGTCGTGATCGTTCTTGGCTGAGTACTAGCGTGTGCTCGTCCCCCGCACACCCACACACCCGCACACCACGTGTCATCACAGCCAGGAAATTGGAGTTCCGTGCGTGTCCTGCCAGACCAGTGATCCTCGTTCATAAATATACCACTCCCCCCCCATGTCAGGACAGGAACAGGAACAGGGGAACATTACTTTTATAAGGGAAATTAGGAAGTGCGGGACAGCAGCGCTCAACGGGAGGCCGGGGAAGTTGTATTTCAAAGGTCGTTTTATTTATGAGTCCCAGTTGATAAATCTGAAACATCCACCATAGCTTGCGAAACAGATGAACGATGGTAAGCGTGACCTCCGGACTCAGGACTGACAGATTGTACTGGAGGACTCAGGACTGACAGACTGTACTGGAGGACTCAGGACTGACAGACTGTACTGGAGGACTCAGGACTGACAGACTGTACCGCAAAGCCAGGTCCTATAAACATTGTTTTACTTCAAATAACGTCCAAGACCGTCCCCAAGTTATTCAGAAACTTAGCTTTTTTTTAATGTTTGTTCAAAGTCGGGAGTGAGACCCCCCCCCCCCTCCTCCCTTACCAGAAGGAGAGTTTCTTGCCTACGTGTGAGGAGAGCCACATGGAGAGAGTGAGATAGAGGGGAAGTCCCATAACTATTCTCTCTCTCCTGGTAATAATCCTCAAGTCCCCCGCTCCAGGATTACCTGCGAGAGTTATCTTGGAGACTCACTCCACCGGGCCCCGAGTAGGAGTTGTCTCCCCTCCACCTCCCTCCACCCTCCTCCACGCGTCTTGACATTATGACACGAATATATTTACATGCTAATAACGGGCTGGATCCCACCTTCGAGGACCGGGGTTTGACTCCGGTTGGAGCCTCAATGATTGATGGTATGTCTATATAAGTTTGTCCCATCAACACTACGACTGACCTAAGATATATCAACCATTCAAATACAAGGCACTGGGATCGAACCCCGGACTGTACTCATTGCGTGCCAATGCTCTTATAACCACTAACATATTTTTAAAATGAGTATCTAGGCTACACTACAGCTCAGCCCGCAGTAGAGCTGTACCGACCAAACGGCTGCAGTCTGTTGGCGAAGATAGCTCTAACTTCTGTGGATAGGGGATCTCATGTGGTCATCACAACGTACCTTCCACCCGTTAATCCCAGTTTTCTGGGCCGGAGCCACTTCTTGTCCATTCAAGTAGCTTGTTAGTTGTATTTCTGAGGCTGAGTTGACTTCATTCCAGACTCACAACTTGACAGAAAGTTTGAAAGCACCGGGGATCGAACCTTGACCTGTAGCCAGCTGTTGTGGCCATCTAACACTAGCTATGTTTACCTGCACACCACGACAATATAATCACACCTTAGTTAGTTTTGGGGCCTTGCGATATTCTCTCCGGAGTGATACTATTCACTTATTGTTTATAAAGATGATATATTTGGAGTTATTTCTTGAAGTCCGCCTTACCCCAGCCCTCCCCCTCTCTGTCAATCTTCAATCACAAGCAGCTCCTGCTCTCCTTGTCTTGACCTACAGCTCACTGGAGGGTGAGTCTCCTCTAACAGACAAGCAGCCCCTGCGCTCCTTGTCTTGACCTACAGCTCACCGGAGGGTGAGTCTCCTCTAACAGACACAGCCTTATCTACACGAGCTCAGACCTGGCTCGGCGTCATTACACCTGTCACGTTTGTTAGATAAAATATCAATAATAGTGTATTACAATGTTGTTAATGTTGGCTGCAAGGAAATGTTTGTATTTTCTAAAATGTCCTTCCTATGAAAATGGGACCGTCTCACCAGACTGTCTGGACTTGAGGTGGTTTGCTCTAAGAGTACTAGGTGGAATCCTCGCGTGTTTAGCGTTTATTCCCATGTCGAGGAAACGAGGCGGAATTTAATTTCGTGTTCCCGCGGCTAGCGTGAGAACAAGGTGTTAGCAACATTGATTGCAACCATTTCCTTCGCTTCCGATATCCACTTCCCTTTATTCAACATACCATCATTTGTGAGGGGCGCGGGGGAAGTGGCAGTGATTGTGTTTACCTGTTACAAGACGTGAACCCTGACTGGTGGCGCGCTCGTGTCCACGACTGAGAACTATACTCGACTTGACCTACAAACTAGCGTAATCTGGGACAGCAACACTCAACCCCGAGATCTCAACCCTGCCGTTGGTAGTCTGTCAGGATGGATACAAACTATACATTTTAAATAGTAATTACGTGTTGGTTGTTTGTGATTATGGACCTCATGTGGTTAATTGCTACGAGTTTGTTTCCCCGGCGCAATTTGACGCTATACTGGCTCCGCCCGCATCCAATGTTTTCAGTGACATCGATTGTTATTGGTCCGACTTTTATTGTAACCGGCCTGTTGTGTTCCTTACAACTGGATCCAGACAACTGAATGTGAGTCCAACTATTCTTTCTGACCGGCCAGGTGTTGCGGAACATTTCATAACCAGCCCCGAGACGTTACACTTGGCTCACAATAACAGCGTGTTGCCAGAGTACCAGGGGCAGCTCTACTGTACCAGGCTATGGTCTCATTACTGGAGTATTACCACATCCCCATTTCTTTGAATCACTGATGGTATTCATCAGAGGTCATTGTGGTGACTTGCTGCCTTCTGACTGGCTCATTATCCACCCGTGGACCAATCAGACCCGCGGACCACGTGACAGGATGTTCAACCACTTCCGCCTGAGTCTCCCTGATGACGTCATTGCTGTAACCTACATTCAACCCCCAGCTTCAATACACTTAGGCATTATATTTAGCATCTATTAATCTTCATCTCACGATTATATATTTACTTTCTCATAAAGAGAAAGTATTTTAATCGTGAACATCTTCAGTCTCGAGATTGTGACGGCCCTTTCTGTTTCTTCTGCCCATGAACCCAAAAAAGGGAATTTTAAAATGTTCTCTGTCTGGGACTATAGTCAAAATGGTTTAATGGATCTCGTTCAAACTTGATATATAGATGTGATACAGTCATACCTTGAGAGGTCAGGATATCTAGATGTGATACAGTCATTCCTGGAGAGGTCAGGATATCTAGATGTGATACAGTCATACCTGGAGAGGTCAGGATATCTAGATGTGATACAGTCATACCTGGAGAGGTCAGGATATCTAGATGTGATACAGTCAAACTGGTGTCTGGGGAGGGTTTTATAGAATATTTTTTTAAGATTAATAATGATTTAAATAACTAAAATAAACTACGAAGGAGTAAATAATATTGCGTTGTATTGTTTATTTTTAGAAATTAACATTTTAAAAGTATGTGTGGTTTTAAAGAGTATTGTAGAAGCAATAAATGGGCGGTTCAGTAAACAGTGACCAAAATACAATATATTTTAAGCTGTTTAAATTGACACGAACTGTCAAAAAAGACATTTGCATAAGGAATGACTTGATGCATGAGCACATGAAAATATATTTGATGGTATATTGAAATGTCTGTTTAGATTCTCCCAGCGACGACATGACAAAACAAAAGACACTAAAGACTATAAACTAACAAGGTGTGATGTAGCTCAATAGAACCTGAGGACTAAGGTGTCAGGCTCGTCTGATATGGTTTCATGGTGCCTGGAAGGTCTAGGTTAGAATCTCAGTCCAGTGTATTGAAGGCGGTTTCTCCTAAATATCCTACCCCTCTCCCTCCACACAAATACCAGTACACTTCTCCTAAATTCTACCTTTCTCCTCCCTCCTCTATTAGTAGGACATGTGATGAGACGTGTAACACAGACAACCAATCTTCTGGGCTCTGCAAGGGGTCGAACGGGGTCCCCGGAGTTAACAGCTGGCACAAATCTGGCAGCCAGTCATCCATCTCAGTCACCTGACAATGAGGTTATGGAAGGAATCCCGGCTCGACAGTGTTGCCAAAGCGCCCTCAGAAGAACAATGAAGGTCGAGGTTCTGGTAGATGGAATCTTCAATTATTGATGGAAGTGCCACGTCGGGCCCAAACATTTATTAATCACGAGCCCCCCCTCCCCCCGGTGATGTTTTCTTGTACCTCGGCACTCAGCGCGGCTGTAAGGGAGGATTACCCCGGTGTAAGGGTTGAAAGGGGAGTGTTCTCTCGCCGTACTTGGGTTGAAAGTTATCGAGCGAGGAGAGAAAGAAATGAAAATTGAGGGGTTGTTGTGTGACGTGATCAGATTTGAGAACGTCTGTTGTGTGTGTTAGGGGGTAGAGGGTTGTAGAGGGTTGTAGAGGGTTGTAGAGGGTTGTAGAGGGTGGGATGCTCTAAGCGGAGGGAATAAAGATGTGTTTGGTGGAGGACCTTTCACCGCGCCCCCTCAGGGGTAGCTGCATTTATTCACACAAGTAGAACAGTGACGAGGAATGTAAAATTAAAAGGGAATGAACCCGCATTTTCACGTAGGGAGATTTTGAGACCGTTAATAATGCAATAGACTCAGTTTGGATCTGAGCTCCGACCTTCACATCGCTGGCAAGAAAATAAGACTTTACTCCTGTTCCCGTTGGCTAGTTATTTAAGGAACTAATATCCAGAAACATTTATACTCCTGATCCTATCCCTGTAGGAAAGAAGATTTAATCCATACGCGGGATTTAATAACATTTGATTATTAGAGTTACAGAGTGCAGTTTTGATAGGAGTGTCCAGGATTCGAGCCTCGGCTGGCCATTGTTAATAGTAGTATTGGCAATGACAACAGTTTGTAACGTGATCTCTCACGCATGCGTGCTAACCTCGCATCTGTACGTTCTTGACAGGAAAGCTGGCTACGCGCCAATATTTCTTCAAGGGGGTGGGGGGTTAACCGCTTGCTCTTTTAAATTTTTAAATTAATATCATGTTACTAATTACTATTAGCCATGCAATAGGTTTATTAAAATGGTGTTGGTAAAACTGGTTAGTTGGAATGTACAAAATAACTATCGTTATTAAACTTTTTAACGTTATATGATCAATCTATAAATTTAAAACGAGAAGATATTTCTTTCGACAACGATTCTGTAAGTTGTACACATCCAAATTTCCCCAAGTTTAAAAAAATGAAATTTTATGAACCAAGGATACACCGAACATGCCCAATTATAATCAACATTTATATTGTAAGGGTAAGTCATGCTCTTAGAAAATAACTAATTACTTCATTAACAAAATCTTGTGTTCTAACAAACATATTTTAAATGATTTTATTTTGTTAGTTACTTTATCATCAATAAAAATTAAGAAATGTTCAATAACCACAATTTAATTAGGGATGCATAATGGCGCAGGATCGCTTCAGCATATTAGTTTGGTTTCATTTTGTAATCTCGATACTTCCATTTGGATGGCAATACAGTTGACTACATACTTCTAACCATATGAGAACTCACATCCCGGTAGCGGAACGGAATAAAGACGAACTTATTACTCGTATTTTTGTATATTTGTGTTAGTAAAGTAATATTTTTAAAACCACAATTTGACAGCCTGATAAAATCTCCAGTGGCTTCGTTCAGAAATGAGCTGGATGTAAAACTTGGCCCTAAATTACAATATTGTTAATATTTAATTATCTTTAACAATTGAATATAAGAGGTGATATAATTTCTAACATAATTCAAAAGGGTTATTGTTTGTTTCTAGATAAGTACTAACATTCTGTGACGTTATACCTCCCTCCCAACACTTCCTTTGGACAGCACCGCCCCAGATACGTGTGGAGATAGACCAGTGTTGCACCGAGCCCTCACACCCTACACCAAACGCTGAAGAAGATGTTAGGGTCGAGGAAAGAAAAATAGAGGCGAGAAAGACCAGAGAAAAGAAGGTGATGGGGGAGGAGGGGGGGAGGGATAAATCAGATGTGTGTCCGCTCCGAGAGGCAGCAACCCCCATACCCGCCTCCCCCACCCCTCTGAACAACCAGAACATGAAGCCAAGATGGGGGCTAGGTCGAGATAGCTTCATCTTACTCCTTTATACGGGGAGCGTCAGCAGGCAGGGGGTGAGTGACAGGGAGTGGACTGTAGTCAGGAGGTCCCGAGCACTTGTAACCCAGGTGTGAGGAGCTCACTGTACAGTTATTCCACTTATGGTGGTTATCCAGTCTCACTTCAGGCGAATGCTGCCAGTCACTACGTTACCTTCTGGTTTAGTGTTCTGAGCAGATCGTCACTACTGGCACTATTCACCCTCATCAACCTGTTACCTAGCGTCACTACTGGCACTATTCACCCTCATCAACCTGTTACCTAGCGTCACTACTGGCACTATTCACCCTCATCAACCTGTTACCTAGCGTCACTACAACTGAAATAAATACAACTCTTCAATGCTATCACTTTACGAGCCTAAATCACAAACATGCATCAGGTTAAGTGCCCGCTAGTCATATACGGGGGCAGAAACAGCTTGCCGGAATTAATTAACATAATTATGCTCATTTGGCTCGTGTTGAGTTCACAGTAAACATTGCGAGGGGTGGTTTGGGGGTGAATTCACGCAGTTCTGCACCCTCGCCCACACGGGCAGTTCCAGTTAATTTACTCTTCACACCGAATAAAAAACCACAGGGCAACAATCTCTAAAAAAAGGGGGGGGGGGGATAGAGAATAAAAAGTGAAATGTGTTCTCATAAATTGTCGTTGTGAAATTAAGCTAATTACGTAATTTCCCCCCTAGAATCCGGCAGTCAACACCACAATCACTACACCACGTTCTCATTGCACCCGTTGCGCTCCATGTGACGTCATCAGCCACCATTCACAGGAACAAGGGCATAAGTACAGTCCACACAACCTTAGGAGGCAGGATGATGAAGGTGAACTCGGTTTCTACCCGCATTGGTGGGAACGTGGACAAATAAGTCAGTCTTGCCAGTGATGATAGGTTGGGGTTCGAATACTGGTGGGGTGTATTAAGGCGTTTATTTTCTCCTAAATGCTTTTTCCCTCTCCCTACTCTCTTATGCTGGTACATCTCCGCTAAATTCTACCTTTCTCATTTCTACCCTATCAGTAAGTAGGTTGACTGGTCGGATGGTTGGTAAGAAGGGAAGCAAGGCCAAAGATAATAGTTCCATTGCCAACTATCAGTAACCAAACTATCTAACGTAAAATAAGAAGAGAGAAGGCTGGATTCTAAACAAATGCACGGTAAAGTGCTCGTGGAGAGATTCAAACATCCATCTATAGAGATGCAGTGCCCCTGTCTGGATTAAACCCGGGACCTCTCAGTCAAATCCGGTAAACTAGCCACAATGTGGAGAGATGTGGCTTGGGACATGTTTAGTAAATATATCGTCAGTTCTAAGTTCCAACCGCAAATTAAAACAAAGCCACATATTTATATAAATGATTAGTAGCTACCTTTAGGAAACATTTTAATTCATACAAATCAAATATTGTCGTATTCCTCTTTTCCCAGGTATTCACTATAACCGGCCCAGACAGAGAAATCTAGCGGTACATCATGTGTTCGTATCAGTGTATTCACTATAACCGGCCCAGACAGATAAATCTAGCGGTACATCATGTGTTAGTGTCAGGTATTCACTATAACCGGCCCAGACAGAGAAATCTAGCAGTACATCATGTGTTCGTGCCAGGTATTCACTATAACCGGCCCAGACAGAGAAATCTAGCAGTACACCATGTGTTCGTATCAGGTATTCACTATAACCGGCCCAGACAGATAAATCTAGCGGTACATCATGTGTTAGTGTCAGGTATTCACTATATGCGGTACATCATGTGTTCGTGTCAGGTATTCACTATAACCGGCCCAGACAAAGAAATCTAGCGGTACATCATGTGTTCGTGTCAGGTAGTCACTATAACCGGCCCAGACAAAGAAATCTAGCGGTACATCATGTGTTCGTGTCAGGTAGTCACTATAACTGGCCCAGACAAAGAAATCTAGCGGTACATCATGTGTTCGTGTCAGGTAGTCACAAGTGGAGGGTGCTAATGTTCCACAGCAGGGGTGCTCGTCTGGTTAGAGGTCCCCTGCATAGTAACATTATCACGTCATTAGCCGCTCATGGAGGAGGTTAATCTGTGAGCCATGAACCACCCTCTCATGTAGACTCTTACTTTAGAACTCTGAGTCGTGATTTGTCCCTTGGCTATAGCACCTGCAGGTTGTGGTCACCTATAGCACCTGCAGGCTGTGATAAGCTATAGCACCTGCAGGTTGTGGTCAGCTATAGCACCTGCAGGTTGTGGTCAGCTGTAGCACCTGCAGGTTGTGGTCAGCTGTAGCACCTGCAGGTTGTGGTCAGCTATAGCACCTGCAGGTTGTGGTCAGCTGTAGCACCTGCAGGTTGTGGTCAGCTATAGCACCTGCAGGTTGTGGTCAGCTATTGTGATTTTGCTCGCAAGTATTTATATAAATATAAAACCTTCGTAGCTGTTTATTATTTATAATTTCAATTGGATTATATTTCTAGAAATAGCTTATAACTCCTTTCATATTAAAAAGCTTTTTATTTTCTAGAACGACAATATACTCGAACATTATGTGTCTAAGAATATTGTTTTTTATCTGGAAATTATTTACATGTCTTTCTCATCTAGCAAAATACCCCTGAATCTTTCTTCCATCAACACTTAAACAGCTTTCATTTCAGAGAAACATCATCCTCAGGCAGTCTCGCGATCTTTGACACGATCTTCTGTGCACTGCACCTTAAAGATGGAGGAAGTCGAATTTTAGAGAATGTGCACCCGAATGTTCGTATAGGTAAAGTTGAAACTCACCACTAAAGAACCTGCCGTGATCAAAACGTGGCCTTCTCCCGGAAGCAGTAAAACAGCCGAGATGAGACTAACACATTAGTCTGCATGCCCACATGTGTCGTTTCCCCTGAATTCTGTGAGATATTCTTCTCATGTAATTTGTTTTCTACTCATAAGATCCTTTCTTGCGGTTTTTCAATCCCCCCCTCCTCCGCCACTGCTCTAATTTTCGGAATTTATTACCCAGACTGAATTGTATTGTTGCTTGAGGCAGCCATATTTCTTCACGACCCAGACAAGTCTTTGTTCTCCCTCGCCTTGAAGCCGCTGTGCAAGCGAAACATTTTCTTTCTTGTTTTAACTTTTAACTGTTACTTTGGGGATACAATTAGACGCGGGCCTAAGTATAAAAGAAAGTAACTTACTTTCCAACTGTGTCTTTTAACAAATTTAAATAATTTGAAAGAAATAGCGTAAGTTAACACAGTAAACATAGTATTTTTATAAATATTTGGAAAATGGTTCCTTTACTGGGATTTGAGCCTTAAGACTTCAGAATTTAGTCTAAAATGTTCTAAAAGTAAAACATTCAAGCTTTAATTCAAAAATCTAAAACAGGTTTATATTTATCCAAAGATTATATTGAAATGAGCATATTCTGTATTTTTTTGAAGATTCTTTGGAAATATATATAGATAAATATATACAAGGTAACACCATGTATACAGGCCTTAAGGCCCGTTTCGCGACGTCATAGAACGCACCTGGCCACCACCACCACCATTTCATGACACTATATAGCACTCCCACACAATTATTTACCCTACACCTTAATTTAGCATTAATATTTAATAACTTAACTTTTATTTTATTGTATTACTTCTTGTGTTAAATAAATGATAAATAATTAGGGAAGTAATATAAAATAAATTCAATATTTTGGACGAAACAAACAGATTTTTGACCTCTATACAAACTATGCTATTGTGAATATTCAAGATAACATTTATGTTAAATTCAATTAATGAATAGGTCGATTACAAAATAAATAATGATACGTAGATCACTTAGTTACATATACATTTAAAGTCACTTTTTTGTAAGACTATATAAATGCAGTTTTTTAAACAGTTAAACTATGAATTACCTTTTTCGACCTTTTGATCATTTTGCTGTAGTTGCTTAGCACATCTCGTAATAAAACCCCCATAACTTGTCCCACAAGTTTTACAGGACTCAACATTTACATACTGAACACCTTAAACCCAACAGCCAAGATCTTAGTGACAAAGTCTGAGGCGTGTTCGAGGGACCCTCATTCAATAACACTGAATTGGTAATTTTCTGGTTGTCAAATAACTTCTGGATGTTTATTTTCACTCAAAAGTAAGTACTCACGGCAACTTATCGCATACAAACTCTTTCAAAATGTTATTGAAAATATACCCAAGACCCAACAAGTAGTTTTCAGAAATATAAATGTTATCTTCTTCTAGATGTTAATTAACAACACTCATTAGTTTGTTAACTCGAGCGCTGCCCAATCACAAGAGCTCGTGTCTTCACCGACAAACAAAGGAATTTCAGCGTGTTTTGGAGAACTATCTTATTTAACATTGGCGGTTTTTAGTTTTCTCTCTGAGTTGAGAACTTGCGTACAAGAGATACGGGCCCGTCGACAGNGGGGGGGGGGGGGGGGGGGGGGGGGGGGGGGGGGGGGAAGTGACGGAGGAGTGAAGAGCCAGTACATCTAGTGTGGCTTTCACATATATGTAACATATATATAGCGTTAAAAATGGATTCAGAAGTTTAGGGACTTGTAGTACTCTCTAAACTTATCTAAAAAGCCGCGTCAGTAAACCTAGCTCTACAAACCAACTCACACAGAGATACAGGGGAGGGGGAGGGGGCTTTGCAACTGGGTGTGATTGATAGGTCAAGGAGATCCAGTCGCAGATATCCTCCCCCTCCCCCTGGTCCTCTGACCTTAATCCGCTGGACTTTTTTTTTGTTTGTATGTTGACACTTAAAGGGTTTACTGTATTTGTCTCCCAGCAATGATTTATTAGATTTACAACAGCGAGAGTTGACAACATCTACAACATCCTTTGTTTTGATAAGGTAAAACATTTATGCCAACTCTTATATTTAATCCTAGTTTTTATTCACGAGATACATTTCCTGTATTTATGTGTAAGTTTGTAGACCTAGGTTTACTAAGGCTTTTTTTAAAATAATTTTAATGAGTACTACACGATTCTAAAGTTATAAACATTTTCGTTAACACCCAGAACATCTATGTAAAACAACCCGGGTTCCTAAGTTGGTAGAGCCTCAAGTCAATGGTATGGGTTCAAACCCCACCCCAGTCAGAGTCCAATAATTAATTCATGAATAACTCGATAACGCGGGAGATTATTTCCTTGCAACTTTTAAAACTGAGCAGTGAAGAAAGTGTTGATTTCCCATAGTTCAACAGAGCCAGGGCGCTCCGTGCGTGGCTAGTACCTGAATGGGTGCTTGGCAGATACTGGTAGAGCTTATTGAACATCCACTCTCTTAATCCTATTCATAAACCAGGTATCTCAACTGAGTTGTAGAGCATCTGAACATTGGAGTTCCTCGTACAATTCTCAGTGATGGCCAATTAGTTTCCTCAGGGAAATTGACGCTTTCATTAGCTTAGGGCTTAATTAAAGGTCAGGGGTCTGGTTGATGTGTTCGTCTGAGACTCATGACATGATAAATTGCTGATAGGACCCACAATATCACCGAAGCATACAGAAATGTCAGCTTGAACTGATACAGTACAGTAGGGATAGTGTATTAAGGTGGGATAGAGGGAATATGAGATAAAGTCAGTGGTTTTGAAGTTTTTATGGTAAAATTTTGTTGGCCAAAATAAATAAAAATCTCTCCAGTACAAACATAGAATTTAATTTTCTTCACATGTTGACCTCAAAATTTCTTGAATCTGTCAAGAGTGTCCTGTAATTTAATGACAACTTTTTCATTTTAGAAGTTTCTGGTCTAATCCCGCCATGCTCGTGACAGATATTCAACAACTGTTGATATCACCGTGTGGAGAAAATTAAAAAAAAAAAGGTTTTGTCATAAAAACTGCAAAAAAACTGACCTTGACTCACATCCCACCTTAAATAACTCTGAGTGTGGATTTTTTTTGAGGTAAAAGTCAAATTGGGCAAATGTAGGGTTTGTGCTACGAGTACTACGGCCAAGGCCTCTGAGCTTGTAGGGTTGTCCATGGGGGGCTATCCCTGCCTCTATCAGGAGGTCCCAGACCCGCGCGACCCACCGCCACGAGCTGTTACCAGAAAGCACACTGAGTGAGGTTTCCCCTTAGAGGTAGGCTCTCCGCTCCTCTTTAAGACTCCAGATAAAGGTACCAGAGAGCAAGATTGAAACATTCATTTGGGCCGGAGAGGGCTTAGCGTGTGAGCGTGTGAGCGTGTGAGCGTGCTCCGACAAAACACCCAATAGCTCCACACTCACGCCGGACCATTAACATTTCAT
>CABFVZ010002413.1:24071-46630 GCA_902151445.1 Timema monikensis | reverse complement strand
CCCCCCCCTCTCTCTCTGCTTCTCTTTGCTCCTGCAACTTTCAAGGAAAACGACTGAAAAATACACAAAATGTTACTTCTTTAGAACGTAAGCCTATTATTAAATTAAAATTTTCTTTCTGTATTTTTTTCTTCTAAACTTTAAAATTTATGTGGTGTATTTTTCAGTCCTTGTAAACTCCCTTCTATTTTTCCCTCCTCTGTGCCGACTGTTGGAAATGTAATGTATTGACTTTATAAATTTAAATGAGCTGCTACGATGGTTTTCATTTCGCAGAATTTGAAAAAGCGTATTAAAACGAATTTATAAGGTTTGAGTTCTAGTGAAGATTCACCCTTTCAATTCATCCCTTGTTTGCATGTTATTGGTGTCGTGGCTCTTTGGTATATAAAACACGTTTACATTTTTAACAATATAGTAATTTTGTAAACCCAATATAAATTAATGGTTACCATTTCAAATGATATTTGTTAATTTCCAGTAATGTGTAAGTTATTTTGCCCCTAGTTTTAATGAAAACACACGTGTGGTTTAATCCAAACTATCTGGGATGGATATCCACATATTGACAGTAAATGACTTTATGTGGAATGATTTACTTAAAGTTTGTAATCCATATACAAACTCCTAGAAAAACCAAATAGTCATTGTCTATTTTTATAATTTATTGATACCACTGGTTAAACTATTATTTAGCTTCAAGAATAAAACATTTTTCATAGGGATTTTTAAATTGGAGGCAAAATAAGAAACATGTTTGATAAAAATAGGTTTAAAACTATATTTTTATTTTAAATCCTTGATAATGTATCTTTAAACTAACGAGCGAAATATATATTAGTCTACCACTAAATGTTAGTTTATTCCAGACCAAGCTTAAATATCTCATATGGTGGTTTAAAATAATTGTCAGTCCTTACAATATTGTCTAGTAAAAGCTTTCCAAACTGCTGGAAATTGTGTACCCCTTTTGGGTCCATGGACTTACCAAGGTACCCCTTCCAACTATTTATAAAAATAATAACAAACAAATACCTAAATAACAACACAGGTTGCAACTATGGGAATGTCCTAATAAGAGAAGACTATGATTCTATTACTAATAAATAGTTGAAAAATGACACGGGAATCTAACCCAGGACCCTTGGCTAAGCATGACAATGTTATACCACTGAGGTACCCGAGATTTATCCCTTGCTTAAGGTAATTCTTCACTCATACCTTAAGACAGCGTCTGTGATGGACATGTGTAATATTCAGCTACCTATGTTGTATACTTGTCATCATGACTTTCTCCAGAGTCTTATGGCTGTGGTGTCTTGACCACACATGTCCATCACAGACTCGACCTTAAACTATTAGTGATGAATGACCCTGGGTAGCACAGTGGTAGAGAGAGCATTGATGTGCTAAGCTAAAGGTCCCGGGATTGATTCTAGCGTAAAGGTCTTATTTTTCAACTTATTTAAATCTAACAAATACCTGTTATGTTATCCCCTTGAAGTATAAACAGTGATTTACAAGTTAATGTTTAGCTTGTAATAAGATAGACAAATCATTGACAGAATGAATTAAACGATCATTTAAGTCCGTGACGTCACGTCAGAATCTGCTATCAGATGAACTATTATTACAAAATATGTTATGATTAATAAAACTCAGTGGTATATCGCGAATGTCGGGAGTAACCTTGCCATGGATAGTCGGAACTCTACTATATATATATATATATATGTGTGTGTGTGTTTGTGTGTATACTAAAGTCGGGTCTAAATTGAACCAGCACTAAGGCCGAATTGGTTTTACCCGGTTTGAGCCAAATCTATTTAACGTTGGACGCATACCAAGATGACGGGACAGTTGAATAAAGATTTATCCTTACAAAGAAAGTGTACAAACATTTGATTAAATATTACCCGCCTCGGTGGCGTAGTTGGCTAACGCGCTAGTCGTGTTGAGCTCGACTGCTGAGGACAGGAGATTGAGGTTCGAATCTCGGTCGGGTGAACTGGGGGTGGCTTTTCCTAAATGGTTTTCCACTATCCCTCCACGCAAATTCGGGTTCACTTCCTCTAATTCAACCTTCTAAATTCCTAATCCATTAGCGTAATTAGTACTTAAAAGCGTATAAACCGAACGGGTAGTAAGACGTGGTGCTAAATATTATTACTATTACTACTATTATTATTAAATATTGAAAATAAAACAGATAACTACATCTTTGAGACAGTCAGAGCTGCGAGTCCAGTCCTGTTAATGTTATATCAACATGTTGCTCAACATGATATCATTTGTTTATATTGTTGATAGGAGTAAAGGCTGGGAGGGGGCTGTAAGAAAGGTTTTGATAAAAAAAACGTTTTCGAGATGAGAGCTCTAATTCTTGGCAATGTGCGGTTTCGTTCAGTCCAATGACTCACGGGTGACTCGCTCAAATAGCGCTGATAGAGCACAAAAACACAGCAGAGCGAGCGAGAGTATGGGAGGGGAAGGGAGAGAAGAGAAGGGCGGGTTGCATACCAGTACGGGGCTCACTGTGGGAAGACCAAGGCGGTAGTAGCCAAACTTTAGTTAGCATGTGTACAAAAAACAAAGATTTGTTATATTTATTAATATTACTAAGAGTCTGCCTGCATAGGTGGCTGTGTGGACTAAATGTCCGGCTCACCTTGTCTGGATTCCCGGTGACGTAGGCATCACGGTTCGACTCCTGACCTGACAATTCATCTAATATCTACCTTCCACATCCTTAGCCCCTTAGCTTAGTTAAAGTACCTACAGCCAGTTGGACAGCAAGATACGCTATAGATAGATACAAAACAAAACCATGTGATGCTCCAACTGGAAGTAACAATCGAAGCCAACATAGCCTGATAAAAGTAGTCCAAATTTGGCTTTCCTTACTAAATTGTTATAAATAAATATCCCTCCGAAATGAAAATGTCCCTGGAGCCCCGACCCACTAATGTATCCCACCACTAGAGTGAATTGAAAGAGTTCACCATCCCCCTTGCCTCTGTTTAACATCAACCAGCTCTCAATAAGAGTGAGTAGGTCCGGACACCAGTCAAAGGTAATCCCAACTGCACGTGCATTACTGCAATTACCCGCTGGATACTGTGACTAGCGCTTCCGACACCAGGACTAGTTATAACCAGTTATAGCTCGTACACTCTGGTCTGGTGGTTAGAATGATTGACTCTAGTTGGAACGTGACAAGTTATTCTGGTACATAATGTTGTTACAGACATTATTTCACAGTTTCTGTTAAGGAGAGTTCTGTCATCATTCATCTTAAGATGATGTTACCCATTATATTCTGTCAAACTCTGTTGTTTAGCTGCTGATGAGCACATTAACACATTATTTATTAATGGAAATATGGCTACGTTTTCAAATTGTTCTACAATTGTATCAAACTGTGAGATCCCCTAATTAAAATGCTGTAGTATTGGTTAAGATTATGAAAGTTTTACCCGACCGGTATTTGAACTTTTGTTCCCAAGTTGTAATTCCTCTCTAGTAATGGCAGTTTTCAAGGTTCTATAGGTGGTGTTAACAGACAGTACTCGCACTCCTAACTAAGGACTAGGATTAGTGTTGTATTGAGGTCGGAGCGTGGCGTGCTAACAGAGGATTCAGCGGGAACACACTAGCTCTACTTTGACGCGTTGTTTTTATCTTTAGATATAAACCGTGGAGCGGTTATTCTCGACAATCATCCCTAGATTTATTATCACCAGATTAACGTCATCATTTTAATTAAGAAAGCTCATATGCCAATAATATGAACACAGATTTAAAATCTCAAAACGATTCCAAATGTACACATCAATGTTTGGAAATTACAATATTTTGATTTCAACCGAAATTTCTCCAGCTCTACCTACATAACTTTTTGTAAATAATGTTATTTTGTTCAAGGACGATAACTCATAAAAGTGTACCTCTCATTGTCAACAAAATGGACGATATCAACACAAACCTCTCGTTGTCAACAGATTGGACGATATAAACACGGACCTCTCAATGTCAACAGAATGGACGATGTCAACACAAACCTCTCGTTGTCAACAGAATGGACGATGTCAACACAAACCTCTCAACAGAATATACGATTTCAACATAAACCTCTCGTTGTCAACATAATTGACGATATCAACACGGAACTCTCGTTGTCAACAATCAATGGGACGGTGAACAAAGTTGACTTGGGTGCTTTTACCCCTGAATACAACTAGTTACTAAAAATTATCCGCATATGTGTTCACGCGGACTAAGGCATCGCTCTTGCAGTGGATTGAATGGCCTGTAATGGAGAGATTAAGGTTCGAATCTAGGTCGGTGTTTTTTTCCTAAATGTCCTCCAAACTTCCTCCACGCAAATTCAGGTACATTCACTTCAAATTCTACTTTTCTAATCCTAATCACAATTGTGTGAATAAGAGGACATCCCGAACGGGTAGTAACACGCTGTCCACAAAAATAGAATTATATACGAGCTGGTTTCCCTAAGTTTGATAGTTTAAACTATTGAATAACATTACTAGTCTTATTCACCCTACCCACCCCGTTCCCCTAGACTAATATTTGACCACACTAAGAGTTTACTTGAAATCTCCAAAGCTGGTTTGAGGGAGACGAGAGATGTTTCTTTTCCTCGTCCTTTTCTCTCCCGATTCCTGGGAGGTCCTGCAGGAACTTCATCAGGACTCCATTATGTGATTACCTCACGTTCACAAGGCTAGCACACAGGCATTAAACAAGGGCGTCACCGCGGGTAAGAAGGGGACAAGTCCCTTCTAGGGCCAGTCTTGAAAACAGTCGAGTAGGAGATATTCACTGTGAGATTAGAGACTTAATTCTCCCCTACAGCATAGTTGGAAAGATTCACTGTCAAATAGTTGAGGATGAAATTTATAGTAAGTTAATGGTCATTTTAGTTCGCTTGAGTTTCGTTTTCATTATTTTGTTAGTTTTTTTAGTATTTTAATGTTTCCTTACCAACTATCGTGTCATTTCCCTGCATGCTATTTGTTTATTTAAATGTAATACTATATTTCTATGATGTTGAGACACACAATTAAAAACTGCTCACTTTATTTCGAGTTATAGTTTAAACTTACTGGGGATTATATTTCTGCCTGAGTATGTTATACTTTTAGAACCAAACAGATACATGATCATACGTCACATCCACATCTAGAAGTAACCTGTGTCCCAGTTCTCTTGTCCCAGACTGTATCTGTCCCCTGCAATCCTAACAATGTGATTCGCCTCGCTTCATTCTTTCATCAAGAGCTGTTATCGGACCCACCATGGCTCGCGCTACACTGAGACGAGTCTCCATGAATGCAGACCGCGTGTTCGAATTAACGTCCTGCGTTCCGACTTTTTTCAATGTTCTGGGTTGCAATCACACCTCTTTTTCATTCTGTCNCCCCCCCCCCCCCTCAACAAAACGTTCCATGATCCGCACGTTTGGTCCAGTCATGTGGAAATGTTGCTTTCTCTAATATTGATTATTAAATTACTTGAATTCTACCTCCTGAAGCCATTCATAGTCTGTCCTTGTTTGTGGAGAGTTATTTAAGTAAATCCTGTTGAGATGGTAGCATAATACCAGGGGTGGGAAATAACTGGTTTATATTGATAGAAGAAATACTTGCATTTTGTTGAACTAATAAATAATATTGAAAAGTATATAATAATAGTTTATGTCTATATTTTAATATATTATATATCCTTTTGTACATCAACCTGCTTTCCTTCCAATCTAGTCACATATCCCCCTACCTATCTATCCCCCTACCTATCTATCCACCTATCCACCTATCTATCCACCTACATATCTCTCAGACAATGTGACAGCTCTAGAGTTCTAGATCACTCAGTAGTTTGTCTCACACAAGCTCAGCGACCTCTCGTCATGGCAACAGCTCACCCAACTCTAGACAATGATTCTACAAACTACAGTTACCCTCGTAGATACAGCTGGACTACTTCTTGTGGAGGGATACGAAGGTATAGGTGGACACAAGTAAATGTTGTGAGGATCTAATTAATACTCCCCAGTAGACCTCCAAGGACGTTAAGGGCAACTTTCAGCAACTTGTAACAACCAGAAGTTTGTTGTCTCTCCTTGTCAGACTTGTTTATAATGATGAGCTGGATTCATACGAGCATTTGATTTCAGCGCGTCTGATAGTTAGTTACCTTTAGTTGGTCATCGTTAGTTAAAATACTGGAGGTTTTCAACTTGAATTATCTTGTTAAGTTTTGTACATCCAACAGGTGATTTAGACCAGGCCTATGGACACATTCTTCTTGTAGAGCAACAATTTATCCCTCCTTTGTGTCTGCCCCAAGTCGGGACTCCTGGATGTGTAAGTTTGCAGACATATATATGTAATTGTTGTAGGATCCACCTCGGTGGTTGAATGGTCCAAGGCGACAGACACTATGGCAATAGACTGGACTAATAATGACCGGGGTTCGACAGGTATAGTGAAGATGACAATAAATGGTTTTCCACTATATCTCCATGAAAATGTGGATACAGCTCCTCTAAAATTCTACCTTCTTAATACCTGTCACCCTATCATATGTGTATATAACCGGAATGGGTAGTAAGACACAGGGGGACTGGCCGTATCAGTGCCTGGAGAACAGAACAGGAGTAAGACGACTCAATAAGATGGAACTGTTTGCAGCCTATTACTACCCGTCCAGTGTATACACATTTAATTACTCTAAAGAGGGGGAAAATTAGGAAGAAATTTATCAACATTTGCTTGGAAGGAGGCAAGGAAACATTCTAGTGAAAATACCCTTAGTTTATCCTGATGGAGTTCGAACCTTGATATCCTAATAACAGATAACTGGACTGGAGGTGCTTGATGATGTGAGTAACTACAGTCAAATGTTTATTGAAGGAACTTTCCTGACAGCTGAAAAGTCACTAGATCTACTTTAACATATTCATACGTCAATTTATGTTGTACGTAGCGGTCAGTTTTGATATATTATCAATACCTATAAAATACAATGTTATCAATGTTGACATCAACAAAAACATGTTTGTATTTTAGAGAGTGTCCTTTCTCTGAGTTTGGACTGTATTATACACGTTGATACTCTAGCTGGAGGTATCTGAGTGTTGTGCTTCCAACACCCTTGTGGTACACCCTGTACGGTGAATCTGACATGCGCAGAAGGAGGTGTGGTGTGCATATTGCATATCTCCTGAGAACGGATCAGTCACGAGAAAGCCATGATTAAATAATTGTGGCTCCTTCTAACAAGCTCGTCTGTCTTCCTGTCGGCAGATTTTCTATTTTACACCTCTTACTTAGAGTTTAGCGAGTAGGCATAAGTAGGTCCTTGGTACTCCCTTGTGAGAGATATATAGAGGTGGGTCAACGCTTATTATCCCTTGTGAGAGAGATATAGAGGTGGGTCAACGCTTGTTCTCCCTTGTGAGAGAGATATAGAGGTGGGTCAACGCTTATTATCCCTTGTGAGAGAGATATAGAGGTGGGTCAACGCTTCTTCTCCCTTGTGAGATATATATAGAGGTGGGTCAACGCTTCTTCTCCCTTGTGAGAGAGATATAGAAGGGGGTCAACGCTTGTTGTAAGATATAGAGGACTGTAAACATTTTAACACACTCTCTCTCTCTCTTTCTCCGCAAACGCGGGTGTATTTACTATTAAAAAACCCCACCGTCGAGTCCTTATCCTTCTCCCCACCACTGGCAAACCAAACTAGATGAGCCCAACATTTGGTCCGCGTGCCCACAAATGTGGGAAGAGCTATTTCAGAGTTGATATAAATATAATAAAACATGTCCCTGTTGAATATTCATAGACACTAACCTCAAGTTCTGCCTCTTGGAAGGAAATATCTTGTTAATGTGTCCACATTCACTGGCCATACTTAACCTACTGCGAGAAAAGTGGTTATTTAATACTTTTAGCCACACTCTTTGCTAACCACTCTTGAAAACTCGATAAAAAGTGCTATTACGTGGTCTTAATAACAAAACAAAATAAGCCCGTCCATGTTTTCTCCCTTGTAAATAAAGTGTGGTACTCTCCCGGAGCTCAATGTGGAGCGAGCATTGCCCCATCTAACCGCAGTGATCTCACTTAGCTTGGCCCACTCATCAATCACGGACCCTCCCTCCCTCCCCCACAGCAGACGAGGGGGGAATGCTAATGAGAACTGGCAGAATATTCTCACACCTTGGATCAAATTGATCAGCATCCTTTTTCTTTTCCAGAGGAACATAACAATCTTAAACTTGTGTTTTAACATCGAGGCTGATAATACAAGCAGAGGCTGCATTGTCAACTTCCTAAACACACAGATTTACCACCACAAGACTTACAAACTAACTTAAGAACTCTTGACACCCCGACATTAGTACCAGTAATAATTGTAATATCTGGCTCATGTGTTATTACCAAGTCAAGTCATTATTGATATGACTGTACAAATAAATGGTTTTTAGAGCTAATCAACATACACTCGTTCATTACATGATTGTGTGTGTGGTTGGTCAAATAGATAGCGAGGGAAAGATAGAACAGTTGACTTTCTGGTAACAACCCACGAGCTGACCCCGGGATAAAATTAAGTGTTAAATGAATCATCCAAATAAACGTGTTAACTCAAGATAAGCAAATCAACATAGACAAAATTAATCAAAGATACAAATGTCGTCAAAAATTGTTGAGGTATCTACAAAAAAGGCTCGAGTTGTTTAGTTTTACAAATACCACAAAACGTTTGAACTGTCGTTATTTAATATCAATCCTCCATTGAACATTACAGTCCTGGGGTTTGGACGTTGTTTACATTGTTTCAAAACTGCAGCTTTGAGTGGTTGGTCAACCTGCAGTAAGTGTTCGGTGGCACATTGGTAGCAGTGGGGTGGAGGGGTAGGGTAGGAACACCCCCTCCTGGTAGTCTAATGAGTTGTCAGGAAATTAAGATTGAGGAGCAGGCCTTGACTTGCGGTCACAACCATCTCTCTCTCTGGCAGGCGGGTGGTGTGATACTAGGGGTAGACTATGGCAGGTGGGTGGTGTGATACTAGGGGCAGACTATAGCAGGCGGGTGGTGTGATACTAGGGGCAGACTATGGCAGGCGGGTGGTGTGATACTAGGGGTAGACTATGGCAGGTGGGTGGTGTGATACTAGGGGCAGACTATGGCAGGCGGGTGGTGTGATACTATGGGTAGACTATGGCAGGTGGGTGGTGTGATACTAGAGGCAGACTATGGCAGATGGGTGGTGTGATACTAGGGGCAGACTATGGCAGGTGGGTGGTGTGATACTAGGGGCAGACTATGGCAGGTGGGTGATGTGATACTATGGGTAGACTATGGCAGGTGGGTGATAAGACATCAGGGACTGGCTCTGCTTGACAGGATTGTGCTAATAAACTGTTCCCACACTCTATTAGGTTGTTACCTGTTATTTGGGCCAATTTTTGTGGTCGACGTTGATAATATCTGTGCATATAGCATGGCTACGCCCTGTACATGCTAGTACCTGGTAAACAAATGAGACAGAGCACTGTACATGCTAGTACCTGGTAAACAAGCGAGACAGAGCACCATGTGTGTGCACGTATAATCGTATCTACTCTCTTGTTTCAAGGATGAAGGAGCGATCTAGTATTCGGTGACCTGACTGCTCACTTTCAGCATGATACATGCCTGCGTGTTATTAATGTATACATATAAGGGATAAGGGTAGAGAGGGTGTATTGTAAAAATCTCACTCGCATTGGATAGATGATAAACACCTCCAGCCGAGATTTGAACCCAGACATAGCCGTAAATTGCAAGCTGGTCTTTTGCGAGCCTGACTACTCAGACCACGTGTTCACCTGTGTGAGTGTGTGGTAACAGTACTACTAACACAGCTGGAACTCCCCTGGTCGGTCTAAACTTGGGGCAGTTTCTGTCTCTACCTGGAAATATCGAACATCCGCACGAAGCCACGACTGTAATTCCAAGGTAAGCCTCTATAGAGAACGTCTGTGTTTTAGGTATTGTTTCTTCCGGAGAACGGCGGGTGGGTATACCTCCAGGGATCAGCGCTCGTTAATGAGCCCTCTCTCTCCCTCTTTCCCGCACGGTGTTGCCAGTTCACGAGGCGGTGTTGCCAGACCCAGGTAGAGACATGTTAATGAGCCAGATTACCGCTGCTAATACTCGATAATGAAGCGAAACATCTGAAGAGCGCCCCGCACATTTTCTCTCGCTGACACTTTTGGAGGCATTTAACAAAACAACGACAAGGCGAGGGGAACTGAGGGGAGCTACAAAGGAGCTTAAAACATACCTCTCTGCTTTTGTGAAAGGGAAGAAGTCTTTTATACTAAAAACCGCTGTTCCCGTCTCTGGTTTGTCCTATCGCGGTGAACAGTTTGGAGATATTTTAAATTCGCGTTTTTCTTACAGATTTATACCAAAGATAAATGCGTGTAGGGTTTTTAGTTGTGCTTCATATTGGGGCTTAATGAGTACTCAATAAATATATGTTGGAAGGGAACTTAATTTGAGTTAGAGGCGTAAATAAATGCCAAAGATTTATGAAACTCCTCAAAGTGTTGTTTTGAAAATGAGATTTTGAAAACTGGTTTTTTCATTCGAGTATTTATTTTTAAATTACTAGCCATTAAAAATGCATCAAACTTAAATAGTTGACTAAATTAAATATTGATATGGACATTGGATGTATTTGACTAATTAATTAAAACTAATGAGACTCAATCTCTGACCCAAGAGGTTCAAATTAGTCCACTGGAGAGTCCCCCACTTCCCTCCCTCAAGCCCGCGCCCCTCACACAATCACATTAGCTTGTTAGGTAAGAATTAGCAAGAAATAATAAGAGCAAATACACCCACCTTTGCGAGAGTGAGTGGGAAAGTTTTGAGGATAAAATACTATCATTACACCCGACCTGGCCTCGAACCATGGTCTCCCTGCCTACCGCAAACCGAAATATATGATACTGACGTTTATTCGATGGACACACATGGGTGGGTCCCAATAATTGTGGTTTCATACACTCTTTCCAAGCTAGTGACAGTAAAACTCCCCTTTATTCATACTGCAGCCCTAAATGATATATTTCAAGGTGTGGTTGTAGGGGACGCGAGAAAAGGTAAGTGTTTTTGGTGTTTTTATAGCAAAACGTTTTTGGTCAAAATAAATAAAATATCACTCCATTAGAAACATAAGTAAGAGTTTCATCTTCTTGACGTGGGGATATCAACAATTGTTGATATAACCTCGTGAAGAATTTTGTTATCACCGTCTCTTACAACCCGTTCGGATTAAGCTAATGATTTTAGGGAAGAGGAAGGTTTTATTTTATTGGAAGTGTACCTGCATTTGCGTATAGGAAGAGTGGAAAACCATTTTGGAAAACCACCCTCATTACACCCGACCAAGTATCGAGCCTTGATCTCCCCGTCATCTTCAGTCTAGACCAGCACGAGAGTAGCGCGTTAGACCACGCGGCCACCGAAGCGGGTGTAAAGTAAGTAAAGCTCAATGTTTGTACTGATGCAATATTCGGTTTATTGTGACAAAAATAACGTTTGGATATAAAACTGCACTCACATTTTCCTGCGTTCTGTTTTACACCCTAAGGTTGAGCCATCAATAGGACTATTTACCTTCCTCATATTACCCCATTATAGGTCATTATTTAACCATTTTTAGGTCATCAAAGCCTGGGACCTTGCTTTTAAAGACCCCTGATCGACCCCAGAGTTGTCCCAGTTAAATACACCTGCTTATCCCCAGAGTTGTCCCAGTTAAATACACCTGATTGTCCCCAGAGCTGTCCTGGTTGAACACACCTGATTGACCCCAGGGTTGTCCCAGTTAAATACACCTGATGGTCCCCAGAGCTGTCCTGGTTGAACACACCTGATTGACCCCAAAGCTGTCCTGGTTGAACACACCTGATTGACCCCAGAGCTGCCCCAGTTAAATACACCTGATGGTCCCCAGAGCTGTCCTGGTTGAACACACCTGATTGACCCCAGAGCTGCCCCAGTTAAATACACCTGATGGTCCCCAGATCTGTCCTGGTTGAACACACCTGATTAACCCCAGGGTTGTCCCAGTTAAATACACCTGCTTATCCCCAGAGCTGTCCTGGTTGAACACACCTGATTGACCCCAGAGCTGTCCTGGTTGAATACACCTGATTGTCCCCAGAGCTGTCCTGGTTGAACACACCTGATTGACCCCAGAGCTGTCCTGGTTGAATACACCTGATGGTCCCCAGAGCTGTCCTGGTTGAACACACCTGATTGACCCCAGGATTGTCCCAGTTAAATACACCTGATTGTCCCCAGAGCTGTCCTGGTTGAATACACCTGATTGACCCCAGGGTTGTCCCAGTTAAATACACCTGATTGTCCCCAGAGCTGTCCTGGTTGAACACACCTGCTTATCCCCAGAGTTGTCCCAGTTAAATACACCTGATGGTCCCCAGAGCTGTCCTGGTTGAACACACCTGATTGACCCCAGAGCTGTCCTGGTTGAATACACCTGATGGTCCCCAGAGCTGTCCTGGTTGAACACACCTGATTGACCCCAGAGCTGTCCTGGTTGAATACACCTGATTGTCCCTAAAGTTGTTCCGGTTAAATACACCTGCTTATCCCCAGAGTTGTCCCAGTTAAATACACCTGCTTGTCCCCAGAGCTGTTCTGGTTGAATACACCTGATTGTCCCCAGAGCTGCCCCAGTTAAATATACCTGATTGTCCCCATAATTGTCCCAGTTAAAGACACCCGACTGTCCCCAGAGTTGTCCCAGTTAAAGACATCCGACTGTCCCCAAAGCTGTCCCAGACTCCTTGCCAGAGTAATAGTCTCTAGGATTGCCCCTACTAGCGAAGAGAAGGCTCTATATATCCCTCCCCTATTACTCTAGGAAAGCTCTTAACGGGGGCCACTGTTAATGAAAGCCAATAATTTTTGGCCCAGTTGTGGAGTAAGTTAGCTTGTTAGCTACCCAGGGTAAAGAAAGAAGGTGAAGAGGGAAGGGCAGGGGGTGTTGGAACAATGTGAACCCTCTTCTTCCCCTCCAAATAAAGCTCTCCGGGGACAGGACCGTGATTAATGACGTCACGCCGCCAACCGTGTCGGTGCCTAGGTAGGAGGGGAGGGGGCAGGAGCTCTATTTCTGCAACCCCCTCTTCACCCTCACCCGTATACGACTTTTCGAAGTCATTCAGTAATTCCTACCCAAGCATTAACCATCCAGTGTTTCTCTATGAGCAGCGCTTCAAGCGGTCGGATACAAACTAACGTCGTGCTTAAGAGACTCAAATAGGAGAAAACTTCAATATATATTTGTGCTAGTCTTTCACATAATAAGGTCAGCCTACTTAGGAACTTATGATAGAAAACTCTGCACCATTGGTCGCTTGGAGAGAGTACGGAATACCAGGATGTTGAGAAACATCTTTCATCCTCTTCGCTTGTATCTATGCGTAATAATGAATATCCAGGTAAGTTCATAAAACGATACAGTGCTCGCCTTAGTTGATTGCAATACATCTTTATTTACATTACTGTGTGTAGTCTAGTATCAGGTTTATCTCACGGCGTCAGTTGTTTGAACTAGTAAGTATCTAAAGGGCATGCCCCTTAGTTTTACAATACAATCCGCACTACAGTGATGTATGAAATATAGTATCAGGTTTATCTCACGGCGTCAGTTGTTTGAACTAGTAAGTATCTAAATGGCATGCCCCTTAGTTTTACAATACAATCCGCACTACAGTGATGTATGAAATATAGTATCAGGTTTATCTCACGGCGTCAGTTGTTTGAACTAGTAAGTATCTAAATGGCATGCCCCTTAGTTTTACAATACAATCCGCACTACAGTGATGTATGAAATATAGTATCAGGTTTATCTCACATAAACATTCACTCATTAAAAGACAGCTACGATAGCTACATCAGCCTTTTCATTGTTTCATGGGGAATAATCTAAAATATAAATCTGTAGGATTCAGTAGTATGTTATATTTCTGATATTAATATGCTACGATCCAAATGAAACATCCCTAAGGAGTCGAGTATCCCCTCTTCTGAATACATTCTACCCCTGGTCTATATAATACCAGCTGCTCATCACAAACATTCATCCCATACTGAAGTTGCCGGTGTGTGAGAATCAACCCCCTCCTGGATCTGATCTCAGGACGTCAGTAGCAGTTAACACGTGACTGTAACATCTTGTGCAACTTGGGAGCAAGTTTATACCTCTGTGGTTACCCCCTCCTTCCCACCACCTTCTCATGAGGTGGGGGAAGGGGGGCCTTGTTTCTCTAACAGTGATTTTTAATTGCTTTCTGGGCTGTTTTAATTTCATGTTTCAGGAACAATCAAAGCATTTGCCAAGCAGCCATTATATTATTAAAACACTCGTATATTTTAATTAATATCAACTACAAATGTTTGGCGCTCAAATAACTCTATCTTGTCAGCTGGCCTTGACTCTAAGTCTGAAGTCAGACACAATATCCTTGTAATATCTCTACCTCCTAGCACAGAGTCAGACACACTATCCTTGTAATATCTCTACCTCCTAGCACAGAGTTAGACACACTACTCTTGTAATATCTCTACCTCCTAGCACAGAGTTAGACACTACTCTTGTAATATCTCTACCTCCTAGAACAGAGTTAGACACTACTCTTGTAATATCTCTACCTCCTAGCACAGAGTTAGACACTACTCTTGTAATATCTCTACCTCCTAGCACAGAGTTAGACACACTACTCTTGTAATATCTCTACCTCCTAGCACAGAGTTAGACACACTACTCTTGTAATATCTCTACCTCCTAGCACAGAGTTAGACACACTACTCTTGTAATATCTCTACCTCCTAGCACAGAGTTAGACACACTACTCTTGTAATATCTCTACCTCCTAGTACAGAGTTAGACACTACTCTTGTAATATCTCTACCTCCTAGCACAGAGTTAGACACTACTCTTGTAATATCTCTACCTCCTAGCACCGAGTTAGACACTACTCTTGTAATATCTCTACCTCCTAACACAGAGTTAGACACTACTCCCCTCCCCTGTTATAAACTCTCAGAAGACCCACATCTCCAGAGATGTATTAAAGAGTTGTTCAAAGATGTACTTGAAACTTGTCAACTTGAGGTAAGCAACCAAAGTTTCCCAAGCTGTACAAAGTGTTCAACCGTGATAAACACAGTGCAGACGTGGAGCCGAGTCTGAGACCAGTTCTTTAAAATAAATTTCATTTCAGTAAAAGAAACACAAATGTAATTCATCTTGTATTAATTTGAAAGTATTATTTACTCCAAGCTATCTGTCATTATCTCCCGAACAATGAAATAACATTTTGGTATGTTTTTACAGACGAGTTTTTATCTTTTAATAGTAGTAATTTCTATTTTAAAAAATTCTCGAAAGATACTATGACGTAAAAATTAAGATGAATACTCGATAATTGAGGAACTGGCTGTACTAACGACTTAACCTTAAAAATACAGTTTTGAGTAAACTGTAGTTTAAAGTTTGACATGAAATATCTGAAAATATTATGATTACAAATATTTTTATTGTTTTAAAATACTCTCGTAGAATTTGTTTGCATGAAATTATAGATGTCTCTAGTTTACAAATAGTGTAGATTTAATATATTAGCAACAAATATGAAGATGTTATAAGCTGTTAGCCCAGAGAATACTTTATATTCACATGTATTAAGTTAAAATAAGTGGTGTTTTGTATAGAGAGTATCTAATTTGGCATATTTTATAAAAATAATAAAAAGTAAATTTGTTTTCATAAAAATAGTACAATATGTTATGTCAAACAGTATAATATTTTTATTATTATTTTGCATACTTTCACACAAATCACAAGATTTAGACTTTTTACAGTAATATATATGATTATTTATCTTTTATGGTTCTTTATAAAAAATATTACTATACGATATTTGAGGTTGATTCTATAATCGAATTAAGTAAAGGGTGAGAATAATAAAACTTAGCATACAGTAAATATTGTAATCTTAGAGAAAACTAAATGAAGATATCTCGTTCATTAAATCATATATTTGTTAATAATGAATCAAATTCTACTTTGTGCGAAATGAAATGAAAATCATATCAAGACTCAACTTATAAACTAGGTCAATATATTAGGTAAACAACAATAAATGATCAACCAAGCACGAGGAAATGTAATATCTGGGATACATCTCCCTGTACCACTGAGCTACGAGTCCTTGCTTTCGCGCAATTATCTTAACAAATTCCTCGTGACATATTCTGTTAGGAATTGTAGCTGGGATTTCCAAAATGTATAAACTTCTTTGTGAGGTTTTTAAGGGCTCTCGGGATTGAAGTGGATGAACTAACTGTGGGAGTTCCCCGTGAGGGAGTGAGACACACATACAGCCCTTTCTCTCCCACACATGACAACACGCACGCGTAGGGAGAGTACAGAATAAGTAGGAGGAGGCTGTCAGTCGGTAGAGACTTGTACACCCTCTTCTCTTGAGGGGGGGAAGGCAACTTGTCAAAAGAACGGTGAAAGGTAGGAAAAGCCCCACACAAAGCGGATGACAGACAGACAGACAGACGAACAAGGAGTGATACACACAGCTACTGACGTTCCAATACTAAGTCCAACAAGGGATTCTTCCCTTCGGGACACGAACCTTCTGGATCGTCTGTGTTGGTTAGTTCTTTCTGTCACTTCAACAATGAGACTGTGACTATTTTAGCTCTTCTTTGTAAATATGGTCTCTGATTCAAGTGTTGCTGCTCTAGGTTAAGTTCGTTTGTATGTCTATGTTCCTGTGTTTGTGATGTTAGTTTGACGTGTAAACGCTAAACATCCATTTTACTAGGGCGTTAGTATTAAGCTAAACTATATCGCAGACAGCAGGCAAGTAAGTTTTAATAAGTACACGACATCACGTAGACATTTCTTTATCTTGTTTATCACACACAACCATATCTTGTGCTAAGCACGTGGTCTATCCCTGAAATTGACCCCAGGGCCATAGTTTAGGAAACACTGATATTCATTGCGGCTACCCTGAAAGTCTGCACGCCGACCTTGACGAGTTCCACTATGGTGCAGCTGAAAAGATAGGGCCATAGAGTAACCAGTGAAGGTAAGACTGTCATTGCCAGGGTATGGAGTGGACAATGGTTCTAAACCCTGTCGGGGTATTTATCTTTTACTTCTCAATCTGTAGATATAGATTACATTTGTCTAGCGCCATCTCTCACTACACGTCCAATTTATATTAGCAGTGTGTCTCACTACACGTCCGGTTTATATTAGCAGTGTGTCTCACTATACGTCCGGTTTATATTAGCAGTGTGTCTCACTACACGTCCGGTTTATATTAGCAGTGTGTCTCACTACACGTCTGGTTTATATTATCAGTGTGTCTCACTACACGTCCGGTTTATATTAGCAGTGTGTCTCACTACACGTCCAGTTTATATTAGCAGTGTGTCTCACTACACGTCCAGTTTATATTAACAGTGTGTCTCACTACACGTCTGGTTTATATTATCAGTGTGTCTCACTACACGTCCAGTTTATATTAGCAGTGTGTCTCACTACACGTCCGGTTTATATTAGCAGTGTGTCTCACTACACGTCCAGTTTATATTAGCAGTGTGTATCACTACACGTCTGGTTTATATTAGCAGTGTGTCTCACTACACGTCTGGTTTATATTAGCAGAACACAGACATGTATCGATACAAAACACTACACGAGAACAAGAACCTCAACGACTGACACTGATCATGTCTCGATACAAAGCACTACACGAGAACAAGTACTCGTGATGTTCAGCACTATGTTATCTGAATGAAGCGGTTGTCACTGTGTACTGCGGGCTGTAGCACTGTCAGGGGTTAGGGGCGTAGAAGAGGCAATTTTAAAAGTTAAAGTCTTTATTTAATGTTGTGGCTCACCCGGGATAAGAGGGTTGCATCACACAGGGGAATATGGTGAAACAGTCCATAACATGTTCATCTTGTAACGTCTCCCTTGGAGGGTTTATTTGCTGACCGGTCAGTCACGGCGAGCTCGTAACCGTGTGAGGCATATTCAGTTATTTTACTAAACCAACTAAATTATACCTATTTATGTACCGCAACATTACGGGGAATAATTTTAATGCCGAAAATATTAATTCAAAAATAAAAACATCACACAATAATTATATCAAATATCATATTTTACTAAATACTTCTCATCTTGCATACTAGAATTAATATATTTAGCCCTAAAAAATGGTCGATAAGACGTGTAACACTAAATATATTTAACGGTACCTATTCAATAACTTTATCTATCTATCCATCCGTAGTCCATCCATCTATCTATATATCTAATTGCACACAAATATATTGTATATATATATACATAATATTAAAATTATCATTGGTATGGATGGAGTCTTAGGTCTGGATAGTACTTGAATGAAATTAAATGATTTGAAAGATGATACCTGGACAGGGGAATTGAACTCAAGACCTTTGATTTTAGCACCACTGCTCTCACAGTGTTTAAAAAATAGCCGATGAATCCACGCGTCTAATGGAGACTCTGCATTAAACTATTAGTGAGGAATAACCTTATCCCGGGGTTGGATATCTCAGTGGTAGAACATTGTCGTACTAATGCAAGGTTCCCGTGGTTCGATTCCTAGTTCCAGGTTTTAGTTTTAGTTTAATTTAAAAAATAAATAAAACAGTACATACTTTTATGAAAGACGAGCCCAATATGCTTTGAACAAAATGTCCTATAGCCAAACGTGTTTTTTTTTCAGAAATCTTTTTCCAAGGCACATGTCTAGTTTTTGTATCTACCCTCCTCTCTCCCCCAANGCTCCTAGAGCCTGTCCCTTATACTCCTCTAGTAGTGTATAAGAGACCGCCCCCCCCCCTCACCCTCGTGTTTTAAAGACGAAACCTCCAAGATGGTATGCTAATATTTATAATTAGTTTCATCTCGTGAAGAAGACGTAGTCCGTGGAGTTGTAATGAATAATTTAACGCTCTCACTCAAGGAGTAGACGCCGACTAGAGGCGCAGAACAAGGGAGAAATATTGGCCGGTCTCTGTATCTGACGCAAGCAACAAGTACTGAGGACCACTCGCTAGAGCGCAGCACGGGAGGGGGGAGGGGGACAAATGGCCGACATGCCTTGCGTGAAACCATATTAAACACAACCTGATATTTACAGAGTAGCTGGAGTATTTAGCTGAGGAGATAGATTCCTTACAGTAAGGTTTGTCAGCTGTATATTATGGTTTGTTTGTAACTATCGTGTTTGATAAAAATATGTAAAACTATATAAATAAAACTGTAATATTTTTCTCAGGCCAGGCTGTAATACCAAATATAGTGTACACCATTATTGACTGTGTAGCTTAGGTGCATTAACTACTTGGACTAAAATACTCTCCCACTGCTGTATTTTATTGAGAATAGTAGTTCTAAAGCTTCAAAACCATTACTAAAACAATCCAAAATGATCTTAGAATGTTCCGTTAGTACCTTGTTTGAAAATTACTTTGTTCAAGGAAAATTATATATAAGTTTCTAACAATTTACCATGATAGCAACGCTATTACATCTCGCGTGAAACGCCAATCAAAGTTTAATCTGAGATCATGTCACATGTTCACGAATTAAACCTAAAAAGTAAGGTTTAGGATCCTATATTTATTATTTTACGTAGACAGCGAAAACATTATCAAAACAGAAAAGTTAACAAAAGAGAAAACATTGAAAATAAAGAAACATTAACAAAACCGAATCAATATTTATTCTGTCGATCGTTTCTGGGGGGAGCGCGCGGTCCTTCATACCTCCTGTGTATGCTGTGTTATTGTACTCTGGTACTCGTGTCGGATGGCTCGGTATACCGTCTCACGGATACTTAACCTGAGGAAACACGAGATTTCTGAGCTTACGTGAGGCATCTCACCACTCCAGTACCCGGCCCCCTTCGTTGTACAATTGATGGTTTTTACTTATTTTGAAAAGTAAATAAAGTTTTACTGTTGAAAAACTCATTTTGTTTTTACCTTTTTATGATTGAAGCCAGTTTGTATAAACTTCTATTTATGTTAAGAGAAACTTTAACCGGAGATAATTTAAAATAGGCTGATAACAATTTTAACTATAATAAAAACATATCTTGGGTAATATAAGTTCGTTTGTATTTAAACCTAGAACAAAAATAAATAACGATTATTATTATTATTATTATAATTAGAAGGAGGTGTTGTGTCTTATAACGGGTCCGTTCCTTTTATCGGTGAGTTTAGACCACCTCCTTCAGCTTTAATAAAATGTAGTCGATGTTTGTGTGCCCAACGTAAACACAGTTTACTTGTTGATCAAAGTGATCATGTGTTGGGGTAATATTTAACAACTTACTTTCTCAGGAAAGTCACAACATAAATGGTATCTACAGCTATGAACGTGGGCGCCGCTCTTCAAGCCTTTAAAACCTAAGATAACTTTTAATAGTACCGCACCTTACTACCTGTTCAGGTTGTACGCACCTAGGAGAATAAAATATAACTTCACTCACTTAGCTTCAGTGAAGTCATGAAGACTCCTTTGCTCAAGACCACTGGAAGACCAGGTATAGACAAACAATTCACCAGAACTACGATCACTTCACTTACAATATTGTCTGAATCCTGTGATGACCTTGTGGAGAGCCTATACACTTATATACAACGCTCTCTCTCTTACCTTAGGATCTGAGGATGTACAATACAAAACAAATAAAGGAGAACAACAATGAATATTGCATGTAGTTACATCTTGTGAATGTGGGGAATGCCAGGTCTCCACCGTGGTTCGGATTCCACGTTAAATTGTAGGTCCTCCATTTCATCTCACAATCACCCTACCATAACACATTAGCGTAAGTGCGTATAACCCGAACGGGTAGTAAGACGCGGTGCTAATAATAATAATAATAATTAATAATAATAATAATGCATGTAGTTATTAACCAGTAACTAAACCAAATTCCAGATACATTGCTCAATCATAATACCAATAATTATATTAAATACCTTATGCATAGTTTAAATTATAATAAAGCGGTAAACCAAAACATATTCTTAATGTTACACAAAATTAAGGGAAATAAAAAATATACTCAAACGTTAACAAACTTATATTATTTTTGAGGTAGGTAATTTTAGGTTTGAATATTAAATATCTCTTTATATAATATAAATGTTTTCGACAAAATTTTCTGAAGTGAAATTGCGAAATATTTTTGGGTAGTTAAATATCTTATCGAGTATTTAAATATGTTTCTTTAGACAGCTCAAACCCTATAATTTTATTGGTTCGTATAAAAACTAAAACTAAAGAAGTTGCTCTAGATAAAGGTCTCAAACTCAAAGTCGTAAGGCCACATTCAGAAAAGCGGGGTGTTGCGGGCCACAGACTACAAACAGGTTTGCTCAAATATAATCTCTACGTTTGTTCTTTCAGCGCAACTAACCCCTCTCCCCCTCAGGAATAGAAACACTTTAATAACGCTACTGGGTAAGGGAGATATATTTTAGTGGTAATATAACAGCATTTGAATGAAGGGTAATTGGGAAATTATTTAGTAAAAACCCCACTCTGCACATCTGACTGCAATTCGAACCCGGACCTAATCGATACTGACAAACTAGAACAGATGATTAAGACCAGATATGTCATTTTGAAATGGTCGCTAAGTTTCTTTAAAGCAATTACAGTATCTAGTTCACCGGCCTTGAAACTGTTGACATTTACAATAATACCACGGGTCGGTTGTTCTGATGATAGCCTCTTGCAACAAACCCGAGCTTATAGACTCAGCCGTGGATACGTACCAAAGATGGTGGACTCCATTAGGCCACAATAAAACATACACAACAAGGACTTGCAGGTAATATGACACTACAATATATAATATTGTAAAAACAAATTAAAATGGTGACATAAATAGCGTAACAGTCAAGGTTTGTAATTGCTCATTTACCGTATTTAACTTTAAACAAAATATCTTTAAAGGGTTTGTTTCAACCCATTATTCATCTTGGTTGTTTTAATTCAATGAAAATGTTATTCAAACGGGGCTTAAAGAATCATTGATGGTTTATTATTATATTATTGTAATATTATTGATTAAATTGTGTTGACACATTTCAGCTTTGTTTTTAAAATAATATGACATTCAAATTGATTCAGCTGAGTGAATCTTTCTTATTTTATTTTGAATGGTATATTATTTGAGTGAATATTAAAATGCCCCTCTGACGAAGAAGCAGCCTTGTGATTGGTTTTGTTTTCATGTCCTCTGTTGCAATCTACATCTACCTGGCCCTACCTCTCTTATAGCAGGCCCTACCTCTCTTATAGCAGGCCCCACCTCTCTTATAGCAGGCCCTACCTCTCTTATAGCAGGCCC
>CABFVZ010002412.1:70389-120076 GCA_902151445.1 Timema monikensis | reverse complement strand
AATAAAGCACCTCCTCAGTGGTCGACTAATAAGAATTTGGAAAATAGGACCTCCTAATTTCATACTACCCGCCAAAAATAAAAAACTACTTATTGCTAACTTTTTTTAAATGTTGTTACTTGTTTTTTTGGGTGCGCACGACCCTAGAAGGACTTCAACACTAATGCAGGTTTGTTTGTGTTTTCCACAGAGGTTGACTTGGTTCTCGCCGGATGAGGATGTCAAGATGTGTCTGGTCAAGGGGAAGGATGAGGTAAGACACCTTAGTTCTTCAATTCATGACGATTTTCAGGGATAGTTCCCAAAATAACAAGACTGATTTTGTCCTCGATTTGTTGGCTAAATTAAGGCCTTATGATACTGATTTGAGTTAAGTAAAAATATGTTAACCAAATCAGTTGCTGAAAAGTTTAAATGTAAAATCTGACAACAGTGCGCATCATCTTAGTTAGCGATTAGTACTTTTCACTTATTCTTATTTTTGTATTAACTCTAACAGGGTTTCCACAGAACTGGAAAACTTGGAGACTCGGAAAAAGGCAGGATTTTTTTTATCTGGGATTAAAAAATAGCGAAAACACAAGTAATTCTTAAAAAAGTTTTAAAAAAATACTGGGACATTTGTGAATTTGTGACCTTTAACTGCAAGTTAACGTGAACCTAAACAATATTCATGGTGATTTGAACACCGGGAACACCCCACCACCACCACCACCACCCTTTTCACCGTTCTCTTTTCACCCAGAAACATAATATTGCGTAGCAACTGCACATGCAGTTCCCAATCAAGGTCACATCAACCTGTTATGAATACCAAGGAAATGACTTCAAACAAGCCAAAAAAATATTATGAAAAGTCTATTCATACTAAACTTCAACTCCCTACATTAGATACTTTACTTACAATAGCAAGTTTGACCCCTTATGACTCATGAACTATATTTATTTTAAATAATTGAATCATTAATTGTATTTTATAGTAAAACACTTGTTAAAATTGTGCAATACAATTTTACTGTCGAATTGCATTAAAATACGTTTGTAAGTTTAATAACTTCGACTGCAACCTATTTGACAAATATTTATTTATGTAGATAAATTATCTTTATTTTGCTACCATACATTGGCTTTCCTTTGTATATTCAAAAAGAGTGTTTAGTTCATTTTCGACTAACATCAATATATTCGATCATTAAACATTCCTTATTCTCGACCTATGCTATGTATTTAAAAGTGCCTATGTGAAAACCTCAAATTATGAAAATATTAGATTTTCTTGGAAATCATTTCGAATATTCATTATGTGAAACATTTATATAGTCTTGAACTAGAATTGGTATTGTATTCGGGGTCAATAAGTGTTGCGATTGTTCATCTACTTTATGTTATTCTCCTTTCTTTCCCCCACCCCACTCTCATTGTTCCATCAATACCATAAATATTAGATTCTACTCTCAGTCTTACTGACATCTTAATTTCATTTCCTCGTATAGATGAAGTGCTGTAATCGTGCTTATTTTCTTCCGATCTCAAGATCATAATGGATTTTTTAAATTCTCCAGGACCATACAAAAAGTGGAATTTAAAATTATGTCTATCACTCTGTCTTTGTTGTACTTGCTAAATCACACAGCCAGGTGAAATCTTGATTTTAATTCTAGCTTTAAAATGAAAAATATCTTATTAATGATTTGCATTTTGAAAATGACTGATGATTTTGTTCAAAAGAGTGTTTTACATGACAGTATTGTTCTTGTTTTGTGGAGAAAAGTAAAGTTAGGCGTAGTTTACTTATGTTTTTTTTAACTCCTGTCACATTTTCATAGGAAGGGCTTTTTAGAAAATACAACCATTATTTGCGGCCAAAATTGATAAATGTTTTAATTCAGTATTAATCTTATTTTATAAGTATTGATAATATTTATCAAAATTGACAGCTGCAGATAACATGATTTGACGTACGAATACGTGAAATTAGATATAGTAATTTTTTTAGCTGCCAGATACATGTCAGATCCTGTGAAAATTGGACATTATAAATATACTTTATTATGAGAAGGTGTCTACGATTGTATCGTATTGTTTATTTTAATTAGTTTTGCAGACGAGTCATTGAAACGATTTTCAAACAATCACGATTGACTTCTCTAATCCGCTTTTCTTTTCGGTGGCTATACTGTTTATGAGCCAGTTTTGTTCTACTTGGTAGTCGCGGCTAAGTCATTCGGCTGGGGGTGGGGGGCTATCTGTATGTGAAAGAACGTTCTCCTTTGCCTGGGATTGCTTGTCCCTGCGGGTTACCAGAACAACGAGATGAAAACATGCGATTGTACTCGCACAATGGTCCTACCGGGCGTTGTTTTACTTTCGGAAATCTTTCTTTCCTACTTCTCTCCCTGTCTCATTCTCTCTATTTCTGTCCTATTTTCGATCCTTTCTAAAGATTGCGATTCCGTTTTTTTCTCAGTCAGGTTTTGGGATTAGAGTGTCTTTTATATCTCTATCTTTTCCCTGCTTTTTTTGCTGGGAAACAATGGTTTTGCGAAAGTAATGTTTTATTGTCTTCGGAGGAGGAAAAGTGACTATGGTGAGCATAGACGTATAAGCTAACACCCTGTGCCCCATAATATTGCGTGCTTGATTGTAGAAAGACTTTAGCAAATCGCTTCGCTTTTGTAAGAACGTCAACTTCCTTCAGATTAACGATATCAGAAGTGAAGCACGAGAAAAAGTTATTAGGGTGACACGTAAATTTCATTTAGATGAAGGACATTGAGAATTGAAGCGTGGGCAAGGTAGATTATGGTGGTACGTCATCTTAATTTAGATGGACATCAATAAGTTCAGTGGGGCTGAGGTAGATTAGGGTGTTAACTTCATTTAGATGAAGGACATCGAGAAGTGCAGCATGATAAAGGTAAATTAGGCTGCTTAGTACCTTGATAGCCTGCCGCCTTCTGACAAATATGGTCACATGGCTTAGCGTCTTTATTTTAACCTTCTATTCAAATGTTAGATGATCCCTAATATAGTTGACTTACGGTAGGTATAACCTTTTCTGACAGTTATAAAAGTTACTGAAAAACAGTTTCATCTTCAAACACCTCTCAAACTTTCGACACTCAGAAAATTGAACTCAATATAAACTACACCACTTGTGAAATAAAAGAATATGTGGGAAAGGTGAATTAATTTGTAATTGTTTTAGTATCTTTTCAATTCTCTGAAAGAACCAACGTGACTTAACTCTTCCTTCCCTTCTGCTGCATGCCACCCTAGATTGAAACTAGAACCCTTCGTTACAGTTGGTTGTTGTTAAATTATATTCTTTTTTTATCAAAGTTAACTGCGCGCAAACAAATATGTGAAAAGTTTGTTATGACTATTTTATTTACTTTTAACAAAATCTTTTTTTTTTTTTTTTTTTTACCTTACAATCTGAACTTTTCATCAAAAAAGTTCCAAAATTTATGAATTACTTAGATCTGTTTCACTTAATAAACGTGTTTTTTTAATTTAAATTAGTGGCCTGACTGCTGATATTTTGATTTTATTTATATTTAGATTAATTGCTTTTAAAGTTAGACCTTCGCCATAGTCTGATATCAACCATGTGTATGGTTGTTCATGTTGCATTTCAGTCCCATGTGAAATTCGTTATCATCCCACACACACAAAAATTGCACTATTTTTCTTTTTTTTTTTTTTAAAGTTTCTCATTCGCGAATAAAACTGTCTCCAAACTTGCTAACTTATAGAGAGACCTGTTATTTTTTCCCCTCGCAGAACATTGCCAGTATTAATCTCTTGTGACTCGTTCAGAAAACTCCGCATCTTGTTCGCCAAACTCACATTTGCCTGCGGATAGTCTCATGTTGTCTAAATATTACTGTGAACATATTTTTTCCACACTTTATTATAATTTTTTTTATATAAAACCATTTCTTTTTTCGTGCTCTCAACCTCCAGCGTTAATCTAAAATAAGTACTGTATGTCAATTTTTATTTTATTTTATTATTTTTTGTGTTTCCCATTTGGGCTATTCTTATATCTACATTAATAGAGTAAGGATGAATAAAGGAGAATTTATAGAAAATATATCCACATTTGCGTGGAGGAAGAAAGATAAACCATTTAAGATAAGAATATTCGCAGTAGACCTACTCCTGACCTGGATTCGAACACCGATCTTACCGTCATTGAAAATTCAGTCTTTTGCAAGAGTGGTTCATAATAGATCATGCGACCATCGATGTAGGTAGATGTATTTTTTTAATACTCCATTGTTAATTTTCTGTTTTTCATGGTACGACACAACAACACAAATTTTCTCAAAATGTGTATTATAGCTTTGAAGAGTTTTCAAAAATATATTTTTAGTTATCTACTCTTAAATAATTTTTACTCGTAAAAACAAACACATCATCTTGTTAATTACATTAATCAATATATATATATATATATATATATATAAATTTTAAACGAAATTGTTTAAATATATTTAACAAAATTAAAATTTTTAAAAATAAATTATATGAGAACTATCCTGAAATTATTTGTTAAATGTAAAAATAAAAACTTATTATTATTTATCATTGAAAACTCTTCACAGATTCCCATTTTGTACTAAAAATCTTCAAGGTCAATTTCCAAAACATTCAAATTTACTATAATTTGTGGTAAGTAAATTAACCTTAAATTATTTTATTTTGGATGAATAAATAAAGCTACATTATTATTGATATGTAAAGTAGTATCACGATACCAATTTTGAACTATATATTCAACTTTTAAAAAAACTTTTATCATTAAACTACCCATAGTCAAGTTCCCCCACAAAAACAATTATACGGCTTTATCTGTCATGTTCATGTCAAACAACATACATTTTAAGCAAAATCTTTATAGTCGTTTTCAAATTAATAATTCAAATCTTCAAAAATTACTCCTGAATATAATACCCTTAGTCGAATTTTTACCCAAAACAAAGTACACAGGGTTATTTTCAATGACAAAGACTCCCGAGATATCCGTTTGAAAACACATCGTTAGAGCTATTTGTAAAATAGTTCAAGTTTATGAGAAATCCTTTATCAGTAAACTACTCCTAAGCTAGTTCTTACCCCAAAAACAAGTATACAGTTTTATTTTGTGTGTCAAACACTACCAAGATACCCATTTGGAACCAAATTGTTAGCGATTTTTGTAAAATATTTCAAGTTAAAAAAATCAATCAGATCTTCAGCGAATTTTTGCCCAAAAACCTATTATTTGTCATTTCAAACAAATTCTAGATATGCACATTAAACAAAATCGTTAGAGCCATTTTCGGAATGTTTAAAATAAAAATAAAAATTACTCATCAGTAAACTATCCTTAATTGAAGGGCTAGGGTAATAGAACAAAATTTTGTGGTATAGCCCTATAATAAATAAATATTAAGTTTAAACAAAATCAATCAAACCATTTTGGATCCGTGGCCAGGGAAAGACAGAATGGTAAAATCAACTTTTTTGTGTTCGTGTTCATATAAAACGTAAAGATTAGCCATCTCGAAACAATTTTTTCCACCATCACAATGCTTGCTCTATAAATGAGAAAGCAAAGAGGTACTTTTTACTGTTTGTAGAAAATTTTAGTCGATATTGTTAACCCGCTCAACTCTAGTGACGTTATCATTCAATCCAAACTCGATTAAAAGTCTCGCCGCACGTCGCCAAGCCGCGGAAAGTGCTATTTGAAGCGTGAGAGGGCTTGTCAGCTACTCGGGAAATTATCCATCACTCAGTGGGGTGTACTGGGGAGAGTGGAGGTGTTCGCCATCTGCGGGGTTCGAACAAGACCGCCGAGAGAGACGTCAGTCTAAATGCCGGAAATAAATCCAACTTACTCTACGCTACGCCTCTGTTGGCTGATCTTGGCTCATATAGGGTGGCTAACTTATTCTCTATACAGTTTCGGTCACGAAAAATAGCAACTTTTTCCCGGTCTAGTTCAAATGCATCTCGATCGTCGAATACTTCTTAAGTTGTTATCGACCATGCGTAAGTTACCAATATTTTTATTTATAAATTACTTATCTGCTAAAGCATTGTATATACATATATATATATATATATAATTTATTAATATATATATATATATAATTTATTAATATATATATATAATTTATTACTATACTGTGCAAATTAATTGGGACAAAGTAAAAAAAACTCTTTTTTCAAAAACTATGCCTTTATATACAGTGATAAATACCTGTACAGTTCATTTGACCTAAACGTCTCTTCAAAATATTCCAGAAGTTTTATATTGGATTTAAGTCTGGCGAACTTCCAGGCCAATCAAGCAAATTAGTTTTATTTTCCAGCATGAAAGTCTTGACCAATTTTGAATTGTAACATGGGGCCAAGTCATGTTGAAATGTCCCGTCAAAAGTTTGCAAGAATGGAACAATATCACGTTATAATATTTCTACTTGCTTGGATAAATTCATCATACCTTGAACAGGAGATATGCTTCCAGTGCCATTTGCTGTGAAAAAAAACCAAAACATCTGTGTCAGAGGGTGTTTTACAGTTTGTTGGACATGCTCAGGTCTTAAGGGTTCACAATTGTTTCGTATAACGACATTTGCTTTCTAACCCTGCACAAATAAATGAGCCACTGAAAATACCTTTTTCCAGTCGTCAGCAGTCCATGATTTATATTTTTTGGCCCGTGCTAAACGTTTTATCTTCATTTTAGCATTCAAATATTGTTTTTTCGTTGGTCTTCTTGCCTTACGGCCAGCTCCCAGAAGCCTAGGGCGTACAATTGAGTCACTAATATCAAAACCACTAGCTAATAAGTCTCTTTGTGCTTGTTTTTGTTGGATTCATTTTACTATTTCTGATTAGAATTTTATCTGTTCGTGGAGTTGTTTTTAGTTTTCTTCCACATTCACCTCTCCTTTTTGGAGACGATGATCCAGATGCATTGTATCTCGTAACAATTCTTAATACGCTTCATTAGCCTACACCAAATGCAGAAGTGATATCTCTCACTGTCATAGAAGTGTGATCCTTAAGAGCAAATACTTTTGCACACTTCCTTGGAGCAATATCCATGTTTAAATACACGAAAGCAACATGTATCTCACAGAGAGCAAAAACTAACATTCATCTGTCACACACAAAAGCTCACAACTGAAGCTGAAGTGACTATTTATAGTTTTAAAACCAGTCAAACCACATTCTTATTGTCAAGTTCTAACAGTCACGCCCTCTCAAGGCAGATAAAACAGGTTTAAGTCGGTTTAAGACATCAACTGGCAATCACATTACAATTTTGAGAACAAGATAGCTTCTTCCAATTAATTTGCACATTATAGTATATTAACACAATTAGGGAGTTGATTCTAAATTTTTATAATTTTCTTACCCGCCTCTGTGGCGTAGTTGGCTAACGCGCTTGTCGTGTCGAGCCCGACTGCTGAGGACGGGGAGATCGAGGTTCGAATCTCGGTCGGGTGAACTGGGGGTGGTTTTTCCTAATTGGTTTTCCACTCTCCCTCAACGCAAATGCGGGTTCACTTCCTTTAATTCAACCTTCCCAATTCCTAATCCATTAGTGTAATTAGTACTTAAGCGTATAACCCGAACGGGTAGTAAGACGCGGTACTAAATAATAATAATAATATAATTTTCTTACAAAAATCAATTGATTTCTTTACATAACCCATTTTTAAACGTCTTCCCCTACTTTTGTACACTCCTTTATTCAAATCTATACATCTCTGACATAAAGCATACCTTTTTAATGGGATTAGCAAAAGTTATTGGCATATTAAACGCTTAACAGAAACGACGCAATAATTTTTTTTTATTCGACAGAAGGCAAAGATGGGGTACAATCAATTATTTCTCCCGCAGTGGTATACTTTTTAGTAAAATGCCTAAAGAGCTTGTGTAGAGGGAGAAAGAGAGATAGAAAAATTGTATCTCTGGCAAGTTGACATATCTTTAATAATAACTGCTGACGGATAGACAAACAGCTCTCGTGTCACTAATGGTTGGGGAGGGAAAAGGGTAAGGAGATAAATGTAACGATCCAATTTTCAAAACTGTGTAATTCATTACTGTATACTAACGGGTACGTTGCTGTTCCCTCGGGCTGGTTCATTACTGGAGGAACGATGTGTTGAGCTCTGCAAATTAGCGGCGAGTGTTCCGACAAGGTTTTATGTTCTTATCAGAGTTACGGTACACTGGGGATGGGGGGTGGGGGGTAGGAGCAGTGTCCTAGTAGAAAGTCTCCGGTGTCAATAATGTTGTCTTTTAAGGCTTTGGGAGAGGGATCGGATCGATTTTGTTGAGGTGTAAAAACACGTACCCGCAACAGTGATCATAGGGTCTAAGACGTCAGATTCTCAATGGTCTGGATTGCCGATCACTTACCTTTTTTGGTGTACTGCGTCTTATTGCCCTCCTATGCTATCACATGTTTATACTAAAGTAGAGATGAAGACGGTAGAATTTCGAGGAAATCATACCCTTATGCATTCGTAAGGAGGGAGAATAGAAAATAATTTAAGAAAAAAACCCTCTCAGTACACCCGGCTGAGATGCTGACTCTGACCCTATATTTGCATTCCCAGATGTTTATAGCCTCATTTGTATTGATCGCCTGTGAAAACCATAATATTTTAATATTATTAAATTTTATGACTCCGTACCTCCAGGTTATTAGTCAATTCAACTAATTTTTGTCTCACCTTTGGGAAATTTTAAGCACTTGTAAACAATAAAATTGTATATAAAAAAAACTAAACTTGTAAAATATAATACAGAGCGTAAATTGTGTAGACTTAGTGTATCAAATAGTTTAACACATAAATTTACCCCATGTTGTAAGGTTCCAGTTTTACACATTTATGGCGACATTTATTTTACTTTACATTTAATTTTCTCTAGTTTGAATGTGGAGGCAGTTAGTTGGCACCGTGCTTTCCTTTTTGAATTATATTTTTTTGGGGGGAATGTGATGTTTATAATCCCTCTTCCAACTGTGCGTTTCGGCGTAAATTAGAGCTAAATAAAATCTAATGATCAATTTAAAAGTTAGAGTAGACGTATGCGTATTTGGAGAACCTTTTTGTTTATCTTTTGGAGCATTAAACCCTCGTATTGCATTGAAAGGCACGTAAATTCACTTCTCGACCGCTTTGAATATAAATTGCACTTAACTGTTTCTAGTTTCTCTCTCTCTTTTTATTTGTACAGTACCGACCGTGACTCCGTGTTCCAACGTACTTTTCCGTTGCTCTACTCTTTGAATTATGGATATGTTTACGTTTTTTTTTTTTTTTTGCCTATTTAAATCAATTAATTTGTGGCCAAACGAAGTATTCAAGGATATAATTGAAACGGGAATCAAAGTAATGACGTTATTTTAATACACTTATATTTGTCAGCTTTCATTTGTTTGTTGATAATTTTGTAAGAGTTATAACAAAACCAAAGCTAGTTATGAAAAACTGATAGAAAAGGGAAGCTTATTTGTGGTGAGGTTTTGTTAAGATATCAATGTTCATGTATAAATGGACTAAATGTTAGTGAAGTATTAAGTTCATCACTTGTTTATTATTTCATTCAGTGTTTCAGGGTATTGTGTTTTGTACGTCTTACTTAACTATGGCATTGGTTCCTAAAATTTAGAATGGCTGACCACCTCAATAATTACCGTAATTAGGAGTACCACATTTCTGCTGAATGCTGAGTATACTCCATTCACGGTAGGAATTACTCTCTGGAAGGTCTTTTTTCCTACCAATATCCTACTATATAATAGATTTCTGTTAGGGAAAAAGGCCTTTCAGAAAACAATTCCTACGGTGAACGGACTTTACTTACTATTTCTGTACATGTTTAATGGTGCCCAAGAATATAATAACACAGAATGCGTGGCTGCGCCTTTTGTCTGAGCTTGAATCAATGTTGCTACCCCTCCAACTACGTTTTAAATCTCTTATAATCTTGACTAGACTTGCTCCAGATATATTTATAGATTTGATGAGGCCCTATCTTTTTTCCGACTTTAACTTGCTTATTTGTTTGGCTTCTCTCAGCGTACCACCGGGAATGATTGTGCGTACCACAGTTTGGGAACCATTGCTCTATGACATTAGGAACTCAAAAGTTAACTGCCGCAACTAACAAAAGTACGCCATCCATCCCTATCCTGGGCTAGTTCTATCCAGTCCACCTCATTACACTATCACTTTCAGGTCTATTCTAATATTGTCTTCCCATGTGCGTCTGGATCTTCCCGATGGTCTCTTCCCATTGAGTTTGCCAGTCAGTACCCTGAACAAGGTTCTAGATTTCTCCATTCACGCTGCATGTCCATAAACTGCGGGATTCGACTATTATATCTATGTCTTGTGATGAGTACAGGGTATGTAACACACCGTTATATAAGCTCCTCCACTATTCATTATCTTCCTACCTTTTTGGAACACATATCTTCCTAAGACCCTTGTTTTTGAACACCTTCAATTTATTTTCGTCATGTAAGGTAAGAGACCATGTCTCACAGATTGTGTTTAATAATAATACTAATTGGTTAAATGAAGAGTGATCAAATGGTCTGATACACCAAGCTTGCGATATACTAGATTATCCCCGACGGGAGGGTTAAGGTTCGAATTCCGGTTAGGTGTACTATAGGTGGTTTTCCCATTCCCTTTTCTTACTGATCCTGGTGCATTTCTTATAGCTAATATCTTCGTCCTCGTCCTATAGGTCTTAAATAACTATTGTAATGAATGAATTTAAAAAAAAATTGTGGACTGTTTTAACATTGACAACCAATTATTACAATTCTATTAAATGTAGGAGTATAATAACAGTGATATTTTGTTAAACTGTTTTAAACGATTTGGGAATTCTAAACAGACATACAAAGATTTCACAATGGCATGACTCACATGGTTGGGTGGTTTTTCTTCTTTCAAACTTATATTAATAGTAACCTATTGGTTCTAAAAAATTGTATATGATATATCTAATGACATTGTTTTTTTATATACTTGCCTTTATTCAGTTGAATTGGGTATATGTAATAATTTTTAATACATTATGGTTGGTAACTAACTACTGGCAATTTTTAATCTTGAAAACTCTCCTTCTCTCCTCATATGTGAAGAAGTGTTGGAAAATAATTACTTAGTTGGTTTTTTGGCATTGACGGTTTTCAAAACTAGCGTTGAAAGCCTTATAAGGTAAAAGTCCGCTATTAGACACCCAGCACGACCCAAAAAAAATAATTTGGGGAGAAATTAGGGCTTCCCCTTTAACATTGATGAATTATGATCATGATACTGTGTGTTATGTATGTTCTAGTGTTAAGTCAGTTTGCAAGTCGTGTGGTAATACAATCACTTGGTTCAGAAAGGGCTAAGGTAAGGGTTCAGGTTTCAATTTCCGGCACGATCAAAGCATTTACCTTCGGGAAAAATTAGGGCTTGCCCTTTCACAGTGATGAATTAGTGGTCGTGATACTGTGTGTTAGGTATGTACTAGACTACCTATTGTTAAGTTAGTTTGTAAGCCACGTGGTGATCACTTTGTTTAGAAAGTCCACGTTATTTAAAGAATTAAAACACTACTACTCTAAGATTTGTGGTTGTTAACCTTTTCACCTCGCCCTTTCGACTTTTCCCCTCCTTTCATCAAATATTCTTCTTCCTGCTCATATTCCGTTTCCTCTGCATGTTTGTGTATAAGTCTTGAGGGAGAAGAAGTGTTTGCCTCGCGCAGAGGTATGAAAGTTTTACTACTTGCCTCCGTCATGGTTTTCCTGTAACTACTCGTCGTGTTCCTCGAGACAGCAGTCTCGGCGAGAAGAATTCCTGAATAGACTGCAGCAACCTGAACGCTCGAGATTTATAACACATCCAAGCATCCCTCCTTCTTTTCACTTTGAATCCGGCCTTCTTTTTTTTTATTTGCAGACTAAAAAAAAGTGCATTCTGGGACAAAGATGAACGAACTGTTGTGAGGATTTTCAATACTCCCCTATTTTTTTCTTATTATTATTTCTACCACCTCATAATTTAATTATATTAGTTGTGGTTTTGTTAATTTTTTTTTTAAATATATATTTTTGGGGTGATAGTAATTGCCGCGTTGGCAGCACGTTCATTTTAATTGCTGTTACCCGGGGATATTAACTATTTAAGGTGGTTCCCTGGTCGCTTGCATCTTTGTAAAACAAAACATATCTGAAATTTAATATTATATTAATCTTTGCATTGTTTTATTACTTACCTTATTGTGTAGTCATTTTCTATCGCTGTTTCCTTTCTCGGCCTGTTTTCACGTATTACCAATTTATGTTATGGGGTTATGGGATCCATCTTTATTAGTTAAGTAGTTCACGAACCCGCCACACGAGCGTGTTGCTAGGAGAGCATTTCTGCCGCGCGATGGTAGAGTGAGAAGAAAGATTATTTTTATTTTCAGGTTGGTAGTTTTTTGACGAGGAGAAAGGCCAGAAATGTTTTTTGTAATGGTTTTAGGGATCAGAATTTTGTTGTTATTTTTAAGAGTTTTCACAATTTTGTATTAGTTTATAAAAGGCCTATATTGGAAGCTTAAATATTTTTTAGGGAATCCTGCCCCCAATTTCGGGTAGCTTTTGAGTAGTTCTCGAAAGATGCGTGGCAAAGTAGCCTAGGTGGAGGGGTTCCTAAAAAAAATAGGAGTAGTGGGGTGAAAGCGTTGGAAGTGAGGGAAGATTCCGTGGCTGAGCCCCGGAAACTTTTTTTTTATGGAAAGAGGAACTTTTTAGTACTAGTGAATTTACCTAACTAATTTAACTAACAAGGATGTGTGTGCATCAATTTTGCCAAAGGTAAAATTTCTATCTAGCATAGCCCTGTGTGGCTATGTCCCTTTGCATCGCGGGATACCTGTATATGCTGAGCTTGTTCCATCTCTGGGGAGAACAAATCGTGTAAATTTTTTTAAATTTCATTTAAATTTCCAAATTATCACGTCTTTCTCGTTTATTGGGCGATTTCAATAACCCCATATATAAAAAAAAACTAAACTATCTAAACCTTTCATCTTGTCATCGTGGGAATCAAATTATTATTATTTCTTTTTGTAATACCTTTTTATCACTTTATTTATCTAATAGCCATATTTCTAGTAAACTATATTTTAAAAGAAGGTAGTATATTTATAAATCATCATCATCATGTTTCTTGTTTTTTTCTTAAGTGCTTGTACATACTAGAACCCTCTAAGAAGGCCTAATTTTTTCTATTTCAGTTAAAATTATGTTAATTTTTGGGAGGGTGTTGTATGTTTTCTTGTGCTCTACCGCTCATCCCTAGCTGAGGTATGTATATGTGTGTGAACTGAGACAGCTTTCTTGTCACAGGTAAGGTTGTTCATTTGGTTAGTTTCATGTTAACTATGGTGAGCCAAAAATTCCTCCACATACTACCCAGCAGAAGTTTACCCGAATCTGTTTTTCTATCCTTTAAATGTCTTTGTTTATTTTTCTTGCTCTCGTTAATTAATTTATATAGGCCTATATATAGAAAGAGAGAGAAAGTATTTTTACTCGCGTATTTGTTAAATTGTTTTACCCTTTCCGAGAGTGGGAAAAATTAATAACGACGAAAATTTGAATCGCCCTTAAAAAAAAAGTTATGCTCTACTGCCTTTACCTTTCCTTGTCTCAACCTTCATTGGTGGTCACGCGGTATTTAGCTCCTGTCTCACGCTAGACTAGATTGGTTGTGGGTTACGGGGGGTTTCGAGTATACGTACAGGCGGAGGTTTTCCAAAATTGGTTTTTAATTCAGTTTTCCTCATCTTCTATCCAAGCTAACTTCCTCAAAAAACTAGACCCCTGTGGCCCTTAGACTTAACCGTAAATAATCTTAGCGTTAAACCTATCTATATTAACAACATTAAGAGTGTGTTTGCTTGTCATGAGCATTGTGCGATATAAATCTTATGGAGTTAAAATTAGTAGCCCCTGTGCACCAACATGTGCACCTCGAAGCCAGAATTTTAAAATTTTGATTAGATCTATTTTAATTACTAAATAACTGGGTCGGAAGCAAAAAGGCCATTGTCAGCGAGAGCTTAGAGCTATTAACTCTAAAGTTTCCTCCCACAAACAATCATTAAATTAAAAACATTTATCCTGGGCAACACCGGGTACTTGCACTGGTTAATAATAAAATAATATTACAAAACTTGATTCGTATTTAGTTTTTTAAAAATTATAAATAAATATACATCCAGTTTTTTAGTACATAAGGATTTTTACGTACACCTTTTATTTTTTTGTATGATATGTTGTCTTGGCCAATTCGACCCCTCCACCGTGTAGAGCTAGTTTTAAAAATAGCATTCTAAGGGCATCTACGTTCCTTGAGAATTGTACCACTTTTGAACATTACGAGACGAAAGACTTAACTGTGCAAACCTTTCGCAGTTAGAAAAATGTCAACGGCAAATTTATAGTTGTTGACGCACCTAAGTGCACGTTTGTTTTCATTAGCCTATGCTTTTTGTTTCTACCTTTTATATATATATTTTTTCAGAGTGGCATTTCTGTTGCCTTACCTGAATGCGTGGCATTGTGCTTGTGTGTGTGTTGGTCCGCATTAATCTGTCATGGGAACTGGCAGCCGCTATCGCGGAAACGGTTTTTTATTATTAGGCTTTGTTTTCACTGTTGTTATTTCTATGTTTGCTATAGAGGTAGTTGAATACGTAGCCTACGATCATAGCGGTGAGACAAGTCAATATCTTGATACTTGTTTTTAGCTTGGCATTTGTGAATGCTAATGAAATATCGTTCACTGCTTGCCTATTTGAAATGTGTGATTGTTTATTTTTACAATATTCTTGTTAGCATACGTAGAGCTAATCATGTTTTTGTTGGATTGTGAAATATGACGTCCATGGGGTATTTTTTTTTCTTTTTCATCTACAAGATGATAGAGTAATAATTTAGCTTAATCTTTTATAACAGCTTGCTTTTTTTCTTGCTTTTTTCACTGCGCCTTACTAGTCGTTCGGGTTGTACGCATATGAACTAATTACACCAATGTTTTAGTCACGAATAAGATTGCATTTTAGAATAAGTGCACCTGCATTTGCCTGAAAGACGAGGGGAAAAGCATATAGTAAACATCTCCTCGGTACACTCAACCATAATTCGAACCCTGATATCCCCCCGTCATAGGAAGTCCAGTCTTTTGCGATTGTGCTACCTGAGACCATGTGACCATCGAAGTGCGTCAACAGCCTATGTTGCAAAACGTTCAATAGCATTATGCTTAATCGATGGGTTTTTGTCTCCGCTTTACCCATCTCTTTTCAATTCCTATTTCTCAACTTGGAATCGAAGTTCATTGGTGGACTAATCACTTTTACCAATTTGCCATAAAGTATTTTACACACACTTTGAACCAAGTTGTTGTGATCTCTTTATGTCCCAACAACAAAATCCTAATCACTATTGTAAACGGGTATGACTTTCTATCAGTTCTCTTATCTTAAAGTGAGCGTTTTCCCCTCCCGCCTTCCCCCAGTTTTCAGGAACAGCAAAATCACTTATGGGAGAATAAAAAGGTAGTTCTTATTTAATTTAAATGGTACTTAACCCCTAATAGTAGGTTTAATGTTTTTACACGTGTTAATAAATTAGGCCTATGAAATGTAGTGGTTATATAATAAGCGATAGTTATTGGATATGGTAGATGAAAGTAGTTAAATATCTGACGAACAGTTGAAACCAAAGTTGTTTTAATATTTAATGTCAGTATGATACATACTCGCTGCTGCCTAACCTATAAACAACTGACTTGATTAAAATATTTGTATTTGATACATATAAATTACAAATGCCATTAATCTATTTAACAAATCGGGTACAGAATCAGTCCACGACATAAGTGCTACCCACCCCTCTCCTTCATCGCCCTGAAAGTATTAGTAATAATGTATTATCCACTTTGGTGTCCACGTGATCTAAGACGTCACTCTCGTAATAAACTGGTCTGCCGATGACGGGAAGATTGGGGTTCGAATCCGGTCGTGTTTATTGATGGTGGTCTTTCCTAAATTGTTTTTCACTCACCCTACACGCAAATGTAGTTACACTTCCTCTAAATTCATCTCTAACACATTATTTCAACCAATAAAAATAAGTATAGCCCAAACGGGCAGTAAGATGTGATGTTGAAAAAATATTTTTGTGTTCTTCAAAACCTAAGCTCGTAGCTTATATTAGTATTTGAGCCTTATAAAGTTGTTTACATATATAACCCCAATTATGTTAAAATATTACTTTAAATCACTTCAAGAAGGATTTATTGTTTTTTTTTAACTTTAAATTTAATATTGAGTTACGAACCTCCACATATAGAGCCCCTTACAAAATAAATTCCTGGGAATAACCTTGCCATGAAAAACAAGCATGTTGAGAAATGCTCGGCTTGTCCCCTTGGTAAATTGGTTGACCACAAATTTAGGGGCGTTACTGATAAACATATTTACTTAATATTTGTAGTAAGGGCTAGTAAATATTGAGGATAAAGGTCTGCATGTCAATTAAGTCACGTGTTGCAATAATATGCTTATTTATAAAATTGACTTTGGGTATGAAAATGAATACAAACTAAATTATAAATGTGAAATAAATACGGAAATGTCCACCTGGGTCAACAACCCAGAATAAAGATGGCTGTTCGCCCGTAGTATCCGGTAAGTTGGTTGTTACCGCAACCTGCGGGCTCCACACGAGTTTAATTATAAAAACATTTGTTTAATATATTGTTTGACTTATATTATGTCATGAAATAAATCGGATTTTAAAAGTAGGTCTATTCTTTATGCCCCGTTATTTGCACTCCATAATTAAGAGATTATAAAGTAATAATAGCAGATATCATGGGGTTGCATAATGTAAATAAATTATATTATCTTTAATTCACTAAATTGCACTCCATGCTTCGTAATATATTCTACGTGACCAATATTAATTGTAATCCAAGCTTTTCCCAATATTTCTTTTTTGTTTGTGTGCAACCTCAAATTAATGTTATTAGGAATCATCTTTCATTTGCACATATGTGCCCGCGCGCGCGCGCTTAATTTCGGCTTCTCGCTCTCCCGGAATTAATTCCGCGAACAAATGAAGCACGATCGGTTCCAGCGTACTAAATCAGACGTGGCTCGGTTACCGCAAATTTCAGTTATTCATCCCATTTCAGTCTGAAATAAAAAGAGGGCCGAAAGCAGATAATGAAATGAGTAAGTACATTTGATTGTGAAATATGAGAAGTCGGAACGAACGATCGGTCAGCATTGATTGCTCTTCATTTCAGCCTTCTCGACCTTGCGAGGTTTCCATGAACTCGAAACAGGGTTCACCAAAATAGTGACTGTTTCTGATCCCAAAGAGAATTTCTCAAACGTGTATTAAAAAGTTACAATATATTATATACGAGTAGTTCTCTGAAAACACAACCTTGCTCTCTCCATTTAATAAAGTACATCATGTTAAGGAGGCTACTTAGGTTAAATATTTACCAAACTATTTTTATGACCTCATACAAATATATACTTGTAAACATAGTTTATAAGTTAAAATTTTCTACTCTAAAACTTCCAAACATCCAAATATTTTGGTTGATCTTTAAGACCTAAATAACCGGGAAATGAACGGTAACTGGTAAATGAGCGTAAAATGGATCTTTGAGAACTGATTAATTGATTAATATAATCTAATAGTGGCCATAACACACTGTAGTATCATTTATATTTTTCCCATCCCTGCTTGTTCTATTACCGGACGTTAAAAACTCACTTGGTTTTTGGCGTTTGTGAGTTTTTGGCCGACTATTCTAGCTCCTTGAGTGAGAAATTTTATAGCATTCATCCCTTCGCTATTTTTGATCTAGTGATATTTGGATATTTAACTATTTTTAAGGTGTATTAAATGGCAGTATTGGATTCAATTCATTTCGATAAAACTACATTCATTCCTAAGCGCTTGATGTTCTGGATCAAACAAGTGTAAATACTGTTCTTAATTCACGTGTCCCGTTAGAGATGTAGGAGTGAACAAATAAATAATATAAACAAAGTGCATTCAGTGGATGACCAACCACATCTATTGGACTTTGGTTGAAAACCAAGAAGTGTTGAAATTTAAAGAAATGATGTCCTCATTTGATGTGAAACTGGTGGAGTACGGTTGGTTCAGGGAAATGCAATCCCAGGCACTAATAACTCCACTTGAATTGATGCGCCTTTTAATCATATATAAATAAATAACACGACTATGGTATTCTAATATTATTTCTCCTATTTGTTTCAAAATGCAAGGAGAGAATCATATACAAATTATTATAAAAAATTATTTGTTTTCATGGTGACCTGGCGGTCTAGAGGCAAGGTGTTGGACTTCTGTGCTGGGGTCCTGGGTTGAATCCTCAGTTCCGGCACAGATTTATCTGATTACCAAACCCTTCCTTCACCTCTGACAAGACATCTTGTGAATGTGGGGAATGCCAGGCCTCCACCGTGGTTCGGATTCCACGTTAAACTGTAAGTCGTCCATTTCATCTCACTTTCACCCTACCATTACACATTGGCGTAAGTGCGTATAACCCGAACGGGTAGTAAGACGCGGTGCTAATAGTAATAGTATTTGTTTTCAGCATAAGTTTTAGTGTTTGCGCGTCACAATTTGAGAATTGTTAGATAGCTTGCACAATTGTAGAAGTTTTGATATTTTATTAAATTTATGAAAACCATTTCATAGAATACATTTTTGCTAAGGTTTTTTCCCCCTAAAGGTTTTGTTTACCACTCTAGTTACGCGTAAATGTGGGTTCATGTCCTCTTAATGATACCTTCCTTATCCCTATTCAGGCTCACTCCCAATCATGAGAGTAATGAAAAAGTCATTGAATGAGTTTTTGATGGTGAAAATCATTAAAAAATATTATGAAGCTAGCTTTTAGGTCATGAATTTGTGTGAGACTAGTTCATTGTGCAGGTAAAAACAGTATTTTCCTAAAGTTAGTTCAAAATTAGCTTAAAATTAAAACTACTCCTCAGTGATGACTTAGTTTTTAAATGATAAAATCTAAGAAATCATAATTGATGAAGTTTTTAATTACAATATTAGTCTGATGGGGTAGCTATTAACTTTTATTTAGCATATTTTGGATATGAATATTTATGTATAGGTCATGAAAAACTTAGGAAACATGGTTTACATAATCCGGCAGACACCCTTCTATACTTTTATATTCAGGCATACGTTTACCAAACAAACATATTTCAAAACTAAATATCTTATTCCGAAGTGTTTATTTTGGGCATGCAACATTCGGTAACATTGGTTTGCTTGTTTTCATGTCTGCCTCAATGGGAATTCCTTTCAAAGCAAATGTTTGTGTTCCACAATTCTACCCTCTGTGTTTGATGACATTATATGTATATGAAGAATTCTGCCTGCCTGATTCGTGGTTTGAAGCACTCCCACACTCCGACTAGAAACTCCACTTGTGTACAAAGTTGCTTCTAAACCGTTTGGAGTGGAACTACTGTAGATGATGGCGTTTCTGTGCACAGCTTGTGTCATGCTGAACGCGCGCTTATAGCTTTTTTTAAGATCAGCGTTTTAAAAAAACATGGAATCTGTTTTTACTTTTTTTTAAGTGTTTCTGTAATTTTGTTAAGTAGCCAGCCACACAAAAACTACGTAAGCGCAACTGCCTCCTAGCCTTCGGAAACGTTGGTTTGTGTAATCTTCTCAGGCCTTCTAGATGTTTACTAGATAGTTATATTAAACTTCAAATAAAAAATTAGGAATTGTGTTTTAACGATGATAAACTAAAATTTGTGAAATTTAAAATTTTAACCTTTGAAATGTACTACATATTAATTATAATCACACCCTCAAGTATATGCACTCCTCAAGGTGTCAGTCTCGTCTTTTCGAGATTTTATGGTGTTGGGTAGGTTTATGTCATAATCCTGGCTGGATATACTGTGGTTTTCTCAATTATGTCCCTCTGTAAATGCGGCTACACTTACTATAAATTTGAACATCATCACCCTTACTCCATTAGTGTACTTATACGTGTGAGCAGTAAAATGCTGACCACGGTATTAAAAATTATGTTGTAGTTGTGTTCTTACTGATTTTGGACCGATTGGAGCAAAGTCTTATTTTGATTCGGCCATTTGGCATTTTGTTTGTCCGGTTTCTGAATCTTTGTTCTGTGATCACTGCCAAATTTGTAGCCCATTTTTAACGAAATTTTGAAGTGACATTCTTTGGTCCTATGCCTAAAAGACATATGTGTATGGTTTTACGATCTAGTTATCCGTTTTAAGATGGTGGCCGCTCAAAAAGTGTTTTATTTACTAGCTTATTCCAAGTGATTTGAATTTAAAATTTTAAGCAATCGATTTAGCACCTCACGCTTATTATTTTTATTTAGACATATTTTGCGACAGTCACCTAAAACCACGTAAACACTGGTTACTCTCCATGAATATAATGTACTATTGAATAGTTATAGTATTAATTTGTTTTCTGTGTAACTTGATCGCCAAGAAAAATATCGACTTCAAATTCAAGGAGAAGTTTAGAATATGTTTCAAATTGAAATACAAATATAAATTAGTAAGCTGTATCTACGATAGTAACATGATATATTCTTAACATGACGTTACGTTAAAATTATTTAACTTAAAAACATTCAGATTCAGGGAGCCATGTCTACTGTTTATAGAACCACTAGTTTAAAAAAACTGTTCGGTGAGAATATTTGTAATTGTTCGGGCGGAAGATTGGGCCACACCAGTAGTTTGGCGTGCTCTGTTCCGTTTGGCTGGGATGTATTTTATTTGTTTCTAATTTACTAAGTTCTCGTCATTGATTGTTCCATGAATAGTTCATGACAAATTTATAACACTCTGCTAATCGTTTTGGGCTTAATCACTAGGATTTTAAAATATTTGTGTAATATATTATGCTAACTTAATTTTGGTTCTAAAAATATATGTTCCGTTAAAGGATACACAATAAAAACAAAACGTTCCATTCTCTTCCCTCTGGCTCAAGTCAAAATTTTGATCTAGTTTAGTTTTGTAGATTTAAGTCTTATCGCGGTCACAAAAAAAACCTGTCCCTGACAGAATCAAAGAACGGACGTGAAAGGAAGAAACAAAAGTACCGACAAATGAGCTACAGCTGGTAGAACAGACGCAGGTCTACTATGAATTAAAGAGGGTTTGGTGGCGAAAGAGGAGCTGAGGGAGGGAAAGCTAAAATATCCCCCGGGTGACATATGGGCTGGACGTGAGATGCATTTTCTCTTCCCGGGACATACTTTTTCATCGAGATTGGTCGAGGTGACGTTTCAGAGTTCGATATGAATGATTCGGAGGCGAGGGGAACTCGGGACAGGGATATATTTACACCCCCATCCCTTCACTCGACCCCTTCAAGTCGTTGGAACAGGTGACGCCTTAAAAGCGAGGAGTAAAAAATATTCTGACTTGTGTTTCGGCGTTTTGATTACTAGCCTCCATTTATATTCCCGCAGGCATATTCTTTGATAATATTAGCTGTGAAACCGAAAAATGGAAATAAAGTGTTTTTTCACATGAGAACATTCATAAAAAGTATTTTGGTTATTTTGAGAAGAAGAAATTCAAACTAAGTTTAAGTAGACGATGGGAAAATGTATAATTATAAATAATTGGTTTGTTTGTTTGATTTTAATTTGCATCTTGTTATTTAATTATGTTTAGATTCAACCTAGTATGAAATGAACTAATTAAACACGTCAAGAGTGAATGTAAAAATATGTAATTAATATCTAAATCATTAAAGCGTTGAGTTTCAAGGGTTGACCATCTTTGACTTGTTTGGGTTCTTTAAAAGACGAATTATTCTTTTCATTCGTATTGCGAAAACATTTGAAGCACGAGTCTTCTAGAGCAGTGAGGTCTATGTTGAGCTAACAGGTAATATTAATTAACTAATAAATTAATTAGTCTTTGATATTATTTAAAATTATCACCCTGTGTCCATAATTGTTTAATATTCCTAACAAATAATATTTCAAAGGGCTTTGGAATAGCTTATAGATATTCAACACTGATAGTCAATTTCATGTTGGTTTAGCTCTAATGAATGTTATGAATGATCAAATACTATTAACTGATAAATAAAAATTAAACACAAGATATAAACTTCCTGTGCAAACTAAACTTTACGATACGATGTTTGATCCGATATTATTAAATAATTATGTATTTTGACCTGGTATAATTAATTGAAGGGTTGAAATGTTTGGGTTGTATCGGCCACATCATAAACTACATAGTTTTGTGTTATGTCAACAATTTTATTTTCTGCTTGATCTGTTAGCACGAAATTTATTCATGCGAATTTAGGTTATTAATATGTTGTTTAGCGAACTTTGAGCGAATTACAATGATGTTTGCATTTTATTACCTGTAAATGTTAACGTAGCTATTTAGTTTTTTATATATATATATATGCGTTAACACTTTGGCAAATATTCTGTTAGTAAATTGTTTCACCAGAAAAGTCATAGGTATTCGGTGACATGGCTGGCTGGCCTTTCTGGGAGGGCTGGACTTGATTATGGTAGAGTGAGTTAGGAAATACGAAAATTCAAAAGCGATATGACTAAATTTAGTTTATTAATTCAGTTCCGTCGCGTAATTTACTGTAGGCCTATTATATCAAAATAATCGATAACAAAGGGAACGCAATAACTTAGCATTTAAATCAAGTTTTTTTATTCTTTTATTAGGTTTGACGAAAACAAATCTATTAAATTTATGTTTTTGGGGCTGCCATTAAATATTAAACAAAATTAGATTTTAGTTTTTTTGTATGTTTTAACTAGCTTTATGCGGTATTATCATGGATGCTAAGCGTATAGCTCGAACGGATAGTAAAACGCGGTGCTAAATAATTTTTTTTAAACATGGATGGTACATATATCTCATTTTATTGAGTTGTGAGTTGTATAGTTTGGTCTTATGTTATTCTGCTATGTTTGCTACACTATAATATAATTGAGATGGCAGATAGTTAAAAATGTATCCGGGACAACTAAGGAAAATATAGCCAAATAAAAATATTTTAAACGTCCCGCGAACGCTTGTGTTGCATTTTGAGAGTTTAAGCTGTAGTAAAATATTGTATTTCTGGTTTCATACTGCATTGCTCCATGATTCCATTTGGCAGTATAGGTGCTTATTGTTGAGATCCTTTTTTTCTACTCTTCTATGTTTGAAAATAGGTTTCTTCTATTTTTGAACTATTACCTATATTGTATTAAACATACCACAAGAATAAAATATTTTGATTGCATACATGTCATTGTTTATATGGTATTATATAACCAGCAAGTATTTTTACTGAGAAACCATTCATCCGTATTAGCAATATGATCTAAGTCATTTTGTGTGTATGGAACTGAACTTATCATTTAAAGTAGAAATAGTTTTTAAAAACCTTCATGGTATCAGCCCGTAATCGAGCCATACCGACCGAGCGGCCCCTATCTTTTAACGATGGTAATGCCAACATTTGCAGATAGAGGGTGTTTATGTATTTTTTTAAAAATATTATTTATTATTATTATTATTATTATTATTATTATTATTATTATTATTATTAGCACCGCGTCTTACTACCCGTTCGGGTTATACGCACTTACGCTAATGTGTAATGGTAGGGTGATTGTGAGATGAAATGGAGGACCTACAGTTTAACGTGGAATCCGAACCACGGTGGAGAGCTGGCATTCCTCACATTCACAAGTTGTGATTAATACACGACTTGTCAGAAGTGAAGGAAGGGTTTGGTAATCAGAAAAATCTGTGCCGAGACCGAGGATTGAACCCCGGACTCCCAGCACAGGAGTCCGACACCTTACCCCTAGACCGCCATGTCACCTACTTTTTTTAAAAAGTACAGAAAATGTATTAAATACAGCTGGTATTTGAATGAACTAATCGTTTTAGTTTTAACACAAAACATAATTTAAAATTAGAACAAGTTGGAAACAAACGTATTGTTTTAGCTGTGTGTGTATGTTTTTTTGTTTGTTTCGTGTTTAAACTTGAATAAAAGGAGAAATAAATCTAGATCGGCCTACTCTGAATTAATGGATGTATATGTTTAATAGTCTACTTTTCATCAAAATGGTCTTATTTTACAGCTAAAAAATTGATTGGATCTACTTTCACGTATTCATACGCAAAGTCATTTGATCTGCAAATGGCACTTTTGATATATATATATTATCAATACCAATAAAATAACACAAATAATATAAAGTAAAATGTTATCTTGTTTAGCTGCAAATAAAAAGTCTGTATTTTATAAAAGGCCCTTCCTATAAAAATGAGACTGAACATATCAAATAAAGAGTATTTTGAATAAGTTTCAAATATGGTTTTTAATCCCTTTCAATCCGGGACCTTGAATGTAATTTTAACCGAGAGCGCCCGGCTGGTATGACGACACAGCCAATCAGTAAGGTGTAGCGTGAAGCCTACTTTCGTTTGTTTAGGCGAGTGCTCTGTCGGGGGATGAATATAGATAGTGCCGTACCGCATAGTAAGTAGGCTAATAATAATACGGATGGATTCTACGTGACCTTTCTGAATGCAGGGGGTATATCAGTACACGGCTTTCACACTGACTTAACTTAAGGCAGCACACAACTGCTATTCTAACTTAACTCAAGACAGTACCCTTGATTCAGTTGTGTTCGTTAGTCACGTGACCATAATACATTATTATTATTATTATTATTATTATTATTAGCACCGCGTCTTACTACCCGTTCGGGTTATACGCACTTACGCTAATGTGTAATGTAGGGTGATTGTGAGATGAAATGAAGGACCTACAGTTTAGCGTGGAATCCGAACCACGGTGGAGGCCTGGCATTCCCCACATTCACTCCATAATAAAAAGTGTTCAGGTATTTTTAAAACACTTATTTATTCACAAGTTTGTAATAGCTTATTTATTTTCCAGCTCGAATACTATCCCGATTCATAGGATTTCCCTTAAGTAGACTGGTGGCACAAACAAAGTTGATTCGTTGCTAGCTAGCATACCCAAATATGATTTAGAAGGTCGTAAATCAATTATTGTTTTGATTGGATGAGGTTGGTTTTCTTTTTTGTCATTTCACTTTTATTTTCATTATGTATTCAGGCAAATTCCTGTCATTTTCCTTAAAATAGGTTTTCCTTATACTGTGTCTTTAAATTATTATAATTTGTAAATTTCAGATGGCCTGAACTGGAAGTAAGATGTGTTCCACCAAAAACATTAGTCAAGCTTATCTGATGTAAGAAGAATTTAGTACAGCTCATTTAGTTTATTTGAGAACAATATTCATATATTTCATAAATCTAGAAAAATTAGAAATAAGTTGGGGAGGGGGGTAAACAGCTGTTATTGTACAGTTATCCAGGGGTAGTTTGCTAAATACATTACTCATTGAATACTTCACCCAAAAGACTTTTTTACTCAACACTATAGCGCTTTGAAGTTCTCTATACCGTCTAAATATATCATTTCATCATTTATTTTTTACCAAAAAATACCACCAATAACTAAAGAGCAAAGGAAAAATAAAAGATTAATTTAAAATTATTGTATTCAAATATCAAAATAACAAAGTTACTTTCATCTGTAAATCAACACACATATGACCGCTTTTCAGCAAAACTTTTTACTTTAAATATAAATGTTATGGTATTTTTTTACCTTTTATGATTTACTACATAACCCTAATTCTTTTATTTTGTATATTTTACTTGAATAGCATTATTTTTTCTCAAATATCTTTATTTTCTTAGTTATATATATTTCAAATTTTATTAATCTATTGTAATTTTTTTATAAATACGTAACAAAATTAATATATCATACATAATTTACATTAAAAACTAACTTTTTAATGCAAATTTTATTATAATTTTCCAAATAAAGCTTGATTTTTTATTGTGAATTTACATCACTTATGTCAATTTCCGAAAAAATATTCATTTAACCACCATTTTATGTATCTTATATTTGTGTGCACTTTTTTCAACTGTCTATTTGAATCACTAAAGTTTGCTTAAAAAAACTTTCATAATAGTAATCTATTGTTCTTCATTTATTTTTTTCATAACCATTTCTATATCAGTAGGTTTGAATAGTTTATGTTGACCATTCTTTGTCTTAATATATCATATTGAGTTTTTTCGTTGACTCTTTGTTGTAGCTCATTGTAAAACAGCAAACTAAAATAAATCATATATTTCATTAATATTATCTACGCTTCCTACTAGTTATTTTTAGAATTTTTTTAAAATGTTAAATCATAAACTAGTTAGTTTATTTCTAATGACTTAAAAGCAGTTTTAATCAGGGTTGTTACTAATCTGGAAAAACCTGGGGAAACACGAGTTTCACAACAACAAAAAACCTGGACTACTGCAATATAAGGGCTGGATTGAAGAACTAGGCACCTTGATTTGAACACATATTTTACTTCCTCCTTTGTTCTCTCTATGAAACGGTGGATTTTGCAACAAGAAAATAATTTTCACCATCGCATGACCTCACAATAGTCATGTTTATAGGAAAGAAATTTTCATTCCTTTGAATACTACTCTAAAGTATCTGTCAAAATGGAAATTCCTTATGATAAATCTAGAAAATATATGGAGTTTTGTATTAGGAAAATAGGGGCAACCCCAGATCAAATTGGTCTACTACCATCTTAGGCACCCCATGTGTTCATACTTGTAGCTTTATCCCGTCGTAGATTCACAATTTCAGGCATCCCTGTAGCGTTATTTGGTAGTGTATCCACAATTTCAAGCATCCCTGTAGTTTTATTTGGTGGTGTGACCATAATTTCAAGCACCCCTCTAGTTTTATTTGGTAGTTTATCCACAATTTCAAGCATCCCTTTAGTTTTATTTGGTAGTGTATCCTTAATTTCAACATCCCTGTAGTTTTATTTGGTAGTGTATCTACAATTTCAAGCCCCCCTGACATTTTATTTGGTAGTGTATCTACAATTTCAAGCACCCCTCTAGTTTTATTTGGTGGTGTATCCACAATTTCAAGCATCCCTGTAGTTTTATTTGGTGGTGTGACCATAATTTCAAGCACCCCTCTAGTTTTATTTGGTGGTGTGGCCACACTTTCAAGCACCCCTGTAGTTTTATTTGGTAGTGTAACTACAATTTCAATCATCCCTGTAGTTTTATTTGGTGGTGTGACCACAATTTCAAGCACCCCTCTACTTTTATTTGGTGGTGTGGCCACACTTTCAAGCACCCCTGTAGTTTTATTTGGTAGTGTAACTACAATTTCAATCATCCCTGTAGTTTTATTTGGTGATGTGGCCACAATTTAAAGCACCCCTCTAGTTTTATTTGGTGGTGTGGCCACACTTTCAAGTACCTCTGTTGTTTTATTTGGTAGTGTAACCACAATTTCAAGCATCCCTGTAGTTTTATTTGGTGGTGTGGCCACAATTTCAAGCACCCCTCTAGTTTTATTTGGTGGTGTGGCCACTATTTCAAGCAACCCTATAGTTTTATTTGGTAGTGTATCCACAATTTCAAGCACCCCTCTAGTTTTATTTGGTGGTGTGGCCACAATTTCAAGCAACCCTATAGTTTTATTTGGTAGTGTATCCACAATTTCAACATCCCTATAGTTTTATTTGGTAGTATATCTACAATTTCAAGTAACCCTGTAGTTTTATTTGGTAGTATAGCCACACTTTCAAGCACCCCTGTAGTTTTATTTGGTAGTGTGGCCACAATTTCAAGCATCCCTGTAGTTTTATTTGGTGTGTGTGGCCACCATTTCAAGCATCCCTGTAGTTTGATTTGGTAGTGTAACCACACTTTCAAGCATCCCTTAGTTTTATTTGGTGGTGTGGCCACAATTTCAAGCATGCCTGTAGTTTTATTTGTTAATGTAACCTCACTTTCAAGCATCCCTGTAGTTTTATTTGCTAATGTAACCACACTTTCAAGCATCCCTGTAGTTTTATTTGTTAATATAACCTCAATTTCAAGCATCCCTGTAGTTTTATTTGGTAATGTAACCACACTTTCAAAATCCCTGTATTTTTATTTGGTAATGTAACCACACTTTCAAGCATCCCTGTAGTTTTATTTGGTGGTGTGGCCACAATTTCAAGCATCCCTGTAGTTTTATTTGGTGGTGTGGCCACCATTTCAAGCATCCCTGTAGTTTTATTTGCTGGTGTGACCACCATTTCAACATCCCTTTGGTTTTATTTCCCCGCGTACTCCGCCGGGACGTCTTGTATGTTTCTAGGCGACACACGTGCGAGCTCAGAATGTTTCCCCCTGGAAACTATACCGTCAGCCAAACTCTGCTTGTCCTCCACGAACAGGGCTATATTTGATTCATGCGTACAACGTATGAGAAGTATTACCATTTTGCGAGTGGGATCTCACGCTCAATGAATCTTGGTTGAAAGCTTTAAGGTGGGAGTGTAGGGACCTCGAGCTAAAAGCAGGGTTTTTGCGGTTTTTATAGAAAAATCTGTTTTGGCCAAAATAAAGAAATATTGCAACAATAGAAATAGATGTTAATATTTATTACCATTTAATAAGAAACTTTTTAAATTAAGAGAAAAAGTTGTTCTTAAATTCCAGGACACCTTTGACAGATATTCAACAACTGTTGAGCACACCATGTGAAGAAAACTAAACTCGTATAATTCTATTAGAAAAATATTATTTTTATTTTGGTATTAAAAAAAAGTGTTTCGGTAAAAACTGCGAAACATTGTCCTTTTACTCGTATACCCTACACTCCCAACTATATCAAATTGGTTTTATAATAGAGACTGTGTGTACCAAACGAGCGTGGCACTTCAAGCTTTTTAAAATAAAAATGGGTGTGTGTACTTATGTACGCGCGCGAGAAGTTATACTTCTTTGGCATCATTAAAAAATCGTTTTTAATTGCATGCAAATAATGAATTACAATAAAATGATAATATTTAGTATTAATTATGTTAATAATAATATTTTAATTTATATCAATAAATAATACATACGAATAGTTAACCTCAATTATATTGGAGCACTTGAAAAAGTCTATAAGCACAATTTTTTTCACTAATATTTACGAATAGTAAATAATATTAATCAAAATATTCAATTTAAATCACTACTGAATATAATTTATTAGCACATATATAATTCGCACTTGTATGAAACTAAAACACGTGTTGTGAATGTAGAAACTAGAAACATGTGGATAAATATTATATATATGAAAACAGTGATCAGAGGCGACGAGCGTACCATAGAGAAAGGAATAACATAGTATACATTTCTCTATGAGCGTACCAACATGCGCGACTAACAGAGGTTCTATTTCTATTTTGATGGTAGCTTTTTTTTCTCGAGACTTGATGAGCGATTTAGCTTCAACCTGTTACTTTTGTGTTACAGTGATGCGCGCGCATCTTAAAATTTCACTCTCATCATTTTTTCATAACGCGCCTAAAGAAGTATAACTTCAATAAATAATATGTTAAATGTGATTTGTTATGTATTAAAATAATAATAATAATAATAATAATAATAATAATAATAATAACAACCTCGTTACATGAGCTTAGAGGTCCTTATTTATGATTTATTTTAAAATAGAACCCTCTGTTTTGAAAATTACGCAAAGTATGTTCATTTCTTCAATTTAAAATTTATATATTACTTAAATAAAATTGTTAAGATGCGTTACTAGTTAAATCAAAACTTAATTATAAATTACCCACTTCAGTGGTCACTCTCATGTTAGATTTGCCTGCTGAAAACGGTGAAATTGCGGTTCAAATACCGGTCGGGTCTACTGAGAGTGTTTTTACTAAGTGGTTTTACTTTCTCCATCCACGCAAATGCCGGTAGATTACCTCTAAAATGCTTACTTCACCATCTTTAACCTCTTATAGTAATTATCATATATTCTTATAGCCTGAACAAGAAGTAAGATTACAACAAAATTAATTTAAAAAATAATGTGTTTATTTGATTAAGCTCAAAAACAATGCGGGTTTTGTGTCATCCAAAAGCTTATAAGATTAAAAACAAAACTACAAACTAATATAGTTAACATTTAATGTGAGGAATTTATATTGGACGTTAAAGTAGATATTTTTTAAAGTTATTTTTGAAGGATTCTAATAAATAATCATATCTCCCAGCTCTTGAAAATCGCTTTTCCTTGAAAAGTTTTCTTCACTCGAATGTTTCCATCTTTCGTTAAGGGAGGAAAGCTGTTTCCCTGGTTTGTAGTGTTGTGCATTTTAACAGAGTATTTAATTAATAGTGTTGATACGCCAAGGGTTCATTAAATGTTAATCTTTGCTCAAGATCTGCCTTATTTTTAACCAACTATACTTTTAGTAGTCTCACTTCCCACATAGTTTCGTTAGTCGTTAACATCTTTACTTACTTATATCTTTTGAAGCTTCAGATAAGAAGTTGGGAAATATTCTTAACTCTACTAATAAAAAGTTAGACCTTATGAAGGCTTACTGAGAATTTTGTATGTATATGTACACACCCATATATATATAGATATATATATATATATATATATATATGTATGTATTTGTGTGTGTGTCTTCCAATTTACTCCCGCTAGATAAGATGCATGTTGGTTCCGAAAATGGATATATATCCAATATTATATATATATGTATTCATACATATTAATAATAATAAATAATTATAATTTTCAAACTACTGTCGAGTCACAAAAAGAATTGTCTCGTGGGTCAAAGTTTCCTCATCTCTGAATTAGATCAAATTCAATAACAAATACGTTAACAGTATTTGCACGTAACTTTGCGATCAAACTTGTTGGTAAAAATAGGTGCTTAGTGTCATATTCAAAGGAAATGCGCGGGTATTCTATCAGTAAGAGCCGCGACACATCTCAGTTACAACTGGTTTATATACCTGCTTCGATGGCCGCGTGGTCTAAGGTGCTACTATCGCAATAGACTGCACTGCTGATGACTGGGAGATTGTGGTTCGATTCCGGTCGGGTGTATTGAGGGTGTTTTTTCCTAAATTATTTCCCACTCTTTCTCCTCACGCAAATGTTGGTACACTTCATATAATATAGATTCAATCTTCCTCATCCCCAACCCATTAGCATAATTATTACATATGCTTTTAACCATAATGGGTGCTAAAAAATTGTTCCGTTTCTAGTTTCAGACAGACCCCGTGGGAAGAACTTAATGTTTAGTGTGCTTACTTTTATCACACATAGGCCTACGTCTTTCCTAGCAGTATATTATTCCAGTCTTGTCTTGACGTTTCTCTCTTGACGGAGACATTGCATCGCTCAGCTTTCATAAAACATTATGAGCTGTAAAGTGGCAATGGTGTTTTTTTACCCACCGCATCTTACTAACCCTTTGGGTTAACGCATGAATTAAATGTTAAGGAAGGTAGAATTTATAGTAAATATACCTGAATTTGCGTGAAGGGATAGGGGGTGAGCAACCATTTAGGATAAAAACACTCACTACTCCCAACTGGGATTCGAATCCCACTGACACTACGATATTGGCGCATTAGAACATTCCAGATGTGGTTTGCACTCAAGTACGTCCCTCGCATACCTTTTGTCATCAATTGTACAATATTTGGGGCCACGGCGGGAAGTAATAATTTAACATTAGTGGACATAATTGTATGTTGTATTGTATGTTGTTGCTTTTTATCACTGCGTCTTATTACCTGTTCAGGTTATAGCCTTATATTATGATAATTACCGTACTCTAATGGGATAGGGATGAAGACAGAAGCATTTTAAAGGTAATTTACAGGCATTTGCATAGAAGGGAAGGTGTGAAACCATTTAGGAAAAGCCTCAATAGACCCCACTGGGATCTCCCCATCATCAAAAACTAATGATTCTATCACGAGAGTGATTCCTTTCATTCGGCCACCGAAACGGGTTAAACACACTTACTGTAGGTTCTCACGTTCACCTAGAAACTAGCGCAGAACAGAAAGGTAGTCACGTGACGAGCTTCAGGCCAATCACAAGTTTCGCTTTATCGACGTGAGCTGTTCCGCTGAAATTCAACTCATCTCTACTTCGCCCTCTCTGCCTGAGATGTTCGTCACAGGAGAACCAACCATCTCAATTCGTTGAGTATGCGCATTTTACAACTCATGGGCTCTACAGCCAGAAGCAAGCAGACAGTTTCGTTAGCCGTTGTGAGAAGATTTGAAATAACCCGTTGCCACGACACAGCAGTATAATTTTAAAACACACATCGGGAGAATTATTTAAAATATATGTTTATCAACTGTTTTAAGCTAGCGTTGCAATGCATCATGGGTCAACATACAGTGTGTGAGTTGTTGCGCCGATCAAGTAGATTTTGTTCTCTGTTTTCGAGCAAACGTGTGAATCAAGCTTTAGTTATACGTTATGCATGAATATAAACCCAGCCTAACAAAGGGCCTCTCCCTCTTTCCCAGACCCACAAACTTTACAGTAAAACGTTTTGTATTTATTAAATGTAAAACAAACGCTATTTTCTGACACCCGGGGTAACACTCTCTGTTTGTGTATGTTTTAGCGCGTTTTACCGCGGGCGGGTTACTTTGCAAAGTCAATAACACTCGCTCCGTGCGGCAATATGGAAATGTATCGTTGCTTGAGTAATAGGAGTCAGCTTGTGACGTAACTATGATTCAGGGGAAAGATTTAATAATGTGAGACGAGTAATATCGCTGTGGTCTGATGCCTTAGTGTATCTGCCTACTAAATAAGGCTCCTTGGTTCGATTCCCGGTATGGCTGAAAAACATAATTTGTGAAATCTTGGTTTCTATGGGGGGCTGGGTGTTGTGTTTGTTCTAGATTTACGTGAGCTTCTAAGTAGTGTGCTGATATAATCAGTGGGTTCAAAAGGTGCACGTTAAATACAGCAGGGCCTCCGTATCCGCTGATTCAATATCCGTGGTTTCAGTTATCCGCGGTTTACCGCTGCCCAATTTTATGTATTTTAATTAAAGAGCAAAATAGTTTATAAGTCACAGTGCCTACACCATCATCTCACTTCATCTCCTCATCGTGGGCATAGTGCTATCATATAATAATAATAATCATCATCATCATCACCATCATCATTGATTGTCGCAACAAGAAGAATGGAGAGTAGTAAATACACTGTAGTGTACAGTACACGTTAGTATTATGTTATTTATTTAATGTTGGCAATATAGTACTGTGAATAATCAATCAACTAAACTTTACCGTATTTATGTATGTATGTTGCATGAATATCACTATACTAGTTCAGTACTATCCGTGGTTTCACACGGTATATCTAGGAACGTACTACCCGCAGATATGGAGGTCCTACTGAACCTCACATAAAAAAATATCGCTGTTTAAGGTTTGGACAACATTACAGGGTCATTACGGAAGACCATCGTTGTCAGGAAATTCTCTTGACTTCCAGTGCCTTTACTATGTAGACCTATTCAATATTTATAGCGGCCGAGAAAATCGTCAAACAAATTATTGTGATCAAGGTCATTTTAACTGCTCACATATACAAAGTGGTGAAGATTTAGTGATCCTTTTTACTAACTTTTTTTTTTTAGCAATTTGTTTAGGTTTTACGCGTTTGAATTAATTACGTAACTGGACTAGATATCAGTAAGGTATAATTTAGTGGAATTGTATCCGAATTAGTATAGAGGAGAAGCGGATAACCATTTAAGAATAACCCCCTTCATTACACCTGACCTAGAATCCAACCCCGTACTGCCCGTAATTAGTAATATTGTATATTACTATCACGAGAGTGACGCCATATAGACCACTCGACCACCGAAGCGGGACAGAAGTTTATTAACATTTCAATTTAAGAAATAACGTAAGGTGGCTGGTTAAAAAATACACTCACTTTCATGTTCCTGAAGGAAGAATATAAATTACTTGGTATCAACAGTTGTTGAATATCTGTCATGAGCATAGCGGTATTAGATGAGAAACTTTTTAAATTAAGAGAAAAAGTGGTAATTAAATTCCAGATCACCCTTGACAGATATTCAAGAACTGTTAATAACGCTATGTGAAGAAAACTAAAATTTATGTTTATACTGAAACAATATTTTATTCATTTAGACCAAAAAAAGTTTTGATATAAAAACCGCAAAAATACTGCTCTTAAATTATCTTGCGGTCCTTATTCTCTCACCTTAAGAGCACCTGCAACGTCAATTATGGCTTTAAACAATTTAAATTGCCTTAAGAGGGCTTCATTTTTAAAAAAAACCTATTTACCATATCCTGTTTCGGGACTTCACAATGAGCCATCGCAGCCAACCCGCCCCCAAAATAAATTTCTGTACACGACCCAAAGATTAATATAACAGGGAAGTGGTAAAGGATTTGGGGGTTGGTTACGATAGTGTTATACTTTAGTCTTAAATACTCTTCCTAAGATAAAATAATTTCGTATTGTTTGTCTTGAGAAGTTGACTTTAGTTGTATCAGTTTATATTCGTTCTTTCTCTCTATGTTCAACAATTTCCCTCACTCACCACCCTTCTGGGTAAACGTACACTCCGTTCAGTTTGAAAAGTTGCAGTCTTACCTTCCCATATTACTCTAAGGCTCTATCTTATAAACTGCGCCATAGTGTAACAATACAAGGTAAGCTGCGTGCACTGGCCCAAGCGGCAACTAAACCGACTCATAAAAACCATAAAAAGTTTGTTCTGACTATTATATTATTTAAAAAATGGGGTGGTGTGATTATAGTCTGTTAGGATGTAGGTTTTTCAGTCATAAAGTACGTGGAATTTATAACTTACATCTTACATTTAAAAACTCATGTGTGATACTCGAGGAAATATACCCTTACTCTCACCGTTTGGCGGTTTTATTCTCTCATTTTGAGAGTAAGATACTTTTAAAAAAAACATGCTATGGACGCTGCTATCACATTCACATTAATTGCTAATAAAATTCCACCAATTGTATGTATCGACATATTTTTGAAAATTAGGATGACTAAACTTAGATAGTGGATACATCTGAGCAATGCAACGTTAGAACATTTACGTGATAGTAAAAAGGTCTCCAATTTGGTTCGCATGCCCGGTACTATTGTCATTTATTTATTTCAAGAAGGGATTTGTAAACAACACCTTTTTCCTAGTGGGGGTCTCCTCTACCAACTGAGGTAGCAAATCCACGTTTTTCTCATCTCTCATACAAGAATATAAGAATGTAGTGATTTAAATAAAAACAAATTGTTGTATAAACATTTGAAATATATGTAAGACGATACTGTCATATACAAATCACAAAGATATGTGTTCAAATTATTTAATTTATAAAATTGAATATTGAAGATAAATTTCACTATAATTAAAACCCTATACAAGTTGCTTGTACTTTAGGCATATCTGTTTTTCCTTTTATAACATACTTCGTATATTTAAAATATTTACATTGACTCAATATTTGTTCATTGTACGAGTCAAATTGGTCAAACTAACATTTACAACATATTAAACAAAGAACTGTCAAACTAGTTTTAACGAGAATGAGAAATAAAACAAATTAAAAGCATAAATATCGGAAACATATATATTCAAAGGTTTTATGATTTTGTTTATAGTATAAAAGTTACAATACCCAAATTTTTCTTATAAATTATCTTAATTTATCTAAGTCTATCTGATTGATTGCCCCGTTAATTATTGTAACAATATCCAACCAAATACACTTACGTCGTTAAATGATGGAACACGATGTTTGATTCTACGACTCGTAGATGTTAACTGATATGGTGTGGTTTGTCACAGATTATATGTATTGGAAAAATTGCAGTGCTAAAAGCGAATAGGAGGTATAATTTGGATAGACCAGGGTATACATATGTTAGTTTGTAGAATGTTTACTAAAAATAGTGTTCGTAAAACTGTGAAAGGCTGGAAAGATAGATGGAAGGAATAAAGAGGAGAATAAGGTTCTAATCTTCTCGACTCCGGCTCGAACGGGTCTTTTTTGTACGCTGGAGGGTACAGTTATATAGATGGGGTTTATAGAATTTTAATATTCCTAGGTAAATGTTTTAAAGTGTTAGGATTTGGTTTGATGATTGTAATTGTTAATTAAGAATTGATTTTTTGTGAAATAAACCTGCTTGAATGAAAACCTTTTAGCTGTGTTTAATTTGATCCCTTTATGAGAAAAATGGAGAGGTTTCATACATTGTTCAATCGGTTTTGGTTGGTGGTTTAAATCTTTTTAAATGCTCTGAAAATTTTGATTGTTCTATTAAATTTAAAGTCAGAAATGTGTTCTTTGTAATGAATTTTAAAATCCCTTCCGGGTCTATCTATGTAAATGCTGTTGCATTCACAGGTAAGCTGATAAACCTTTGTCGCTAACATGGATTTTTTTAAACTACTTAGGACTATTTAACTCGCGTCGTTGGGTACGCAGACATAGACGTCAGTCTCATCTTGTCTGGTTTTCATTTGTCGGTGAGGTCAAGATTTGAATTTCGGCCGGGCGTTCTGAAATATATTTTACTAAATGGTTTCTCTCTCTCGTTCTCTCACCGCGTACATTTGGGTACGTTTGCTCTTAAATTCTACCTTAGACTCTTAACAGAGGGCAAATGTAACTACTTAATCACCATCCCACCACCCTGGGATCAAATTTATTTTTAAGAGGCTTAAGGTGGGTGAGTTAAGGCCAGTATTTTTGCAGTTTATAGCAACATGTTTGAAACAAAATGAAATATTGCTTCAGTAGATGCGTTTAGTTTAATCTTTTTACAGAGAGAAACCTGAATATTTGAGGATTTGTCATGAACATTATTAAATTTGGCTATTTACTCTTTAAATTAAGATAAACGGCTTTCATCAAATTTCAGGATGGCCATGGCAAATATTCAAGAATGTTTACGTCAGCAAAACGTAATTAATGATGCACTATATTATTTATTGTGTCAATAAATATGTTATAAGAATCGCAGAAAATACTGGCCTCAAGGTGGGAGTATAGGAAAAGTGAGAAAGGGCCAGTGTGTTTGCAATTTTTATAGCAAAACATTGTTTTGATCAAAATATATCAAATATTTATCCAATTTAGTTTTCTTCACATGGTGTGTGACTTCAACAGTTATTGTTATATCTTGTCCTTCTAGAATGTGTGTCAAGGGTGTCCTGGAGTTTAATGTAAATTTTTTCTATTCATTTACGTTCATGGCATATATTCATCAACTGCTGATATCAAAATAAGAAAATTAAGCTCTGTGTTTATACTGAAGCAAATTTTTTTTAGCCATAAATAATATGTTTCTATAAAAAATGCAAAAATACTGCTCTTTTCTCGCGTCCTATTCTACCCCACCTTAACTACGTAACTTCCATCACACCTCAACTAATTTAACTTCCGGGTTTTACAACATTAGGCTATTGGAGAAACTGTTTCTTGTAAAGGTTTGGTAAAATCAAATCAGTAGAACCTTTGAAGGCCGATGCTTTTTACGAGAAGAGATTTGTCGAAACGAATATCCACCTGAACGTCTAGTAAGCCGACATTGTCTCCAGGATAAAGAATGCGGAATTCTGTATATTTACGCCGCCAATGTTATGTTGCTGAGCGGGTCGTTTGTTGCTCAGGAGAACGGCCAGGTCGTATTTGTTGTTGTTGGTTTAACGCATAGTTCCTGTCTCAAACTTTCATTACGGCTGCTTACGGGCCGGAATGCGGGACAGCGCGATGTGCTGGAATGTCTCATATTTGTGTTTTAAGGGATGAGAAGCAGGCATTTCCCGTTTTGAGTAAGCGCGTCTCGTCGGTCTGGTTATGTGTTCTTGTTTTTGATGACAAGATTCATTTAGGTTTGTTGTCTACATTTATCAAATCGGTTCCCGTGCTTTCACATGTTTCTATCCAATAAATATTTTTGTAGCTGTTCAAACTTTGCGTCAGCTTTATTTATTTACCTCGAAGATTTGTTTTGGTCAATACGTTTTGATACAAGGTTATTTAAAGGTTTTATGTATGGTCAGATTTGGTGGCCGCATGGTCGAAGGGCTCACTCTTGCAATAGACTAAACTCCCAAAGACGGGGTGATCGGAGTTCGAATTCTTGTTGGGTGTACTTAGCACGATTTTCTCTTAATGGTTTTCCACGATCCCTCCACGCAAATGTAGGTACATTTCCTCCAAATTCAACCTTAATAATTCCTCACACATAAATATAATTAGTACATAGTCTAAAACCCGAACGGTTAGTAAGACGCGATGGTAAAAAAAATTATATGAGATAAGGATGAGGAGGCTATTTTTGATAGAATATGTGAATCCCGTTCTTACTTTGATGGATTACACTTTGGCCCTATCTTATAAGGAACACCATAGTGGATCCATGCAAGGTAAGCTTTCTATCTCAGGGTAATCGAAGTGTAACTACAAGAGGGTAGAAGGAATATTTCAATGGTTTTTCATTAAATATTTACTTTTCCTAGACAAGATTACAATGAGCTTGTAAAATTGGAATAATATATAGAATTGTTCTTGTCCTGGTTAAAAATAAAAATAAAAAACAAAGGTAATTTCATGGAAAACTTAAGAAAATTCTTGAAATGTATTCATTTGAGACATTTTTAATTGCAAGCTTTAGTATGTCTAGATCAATCTCAATAAGGCCTCACTATTTTCCCCTCACATGACGTTTACAAAACCACACTGCGGCCTATAATTGTGTCCTTCAATAATGCCTAAAAAATGTTATACCTTTGAGGAATAGCACTCGTATTTTCCTTCTCAGAAACTTTGCAATATATATATATAATTCTTTATCAAGTTAAAATTATTATTCTCTAGACACCAATGGCATTCTATACACTAGATTTTGTTTAAATAAATAAATTAAATTTTTCTATAGGTTTATTTGAATATAAAGTGTCTAGAAAAAGTATGAATCCTTCTATAAAATATGGTAAACACAGGTAATTTTATAATAAGAAAATATTGGCAACCCTATTAGATCATCAACATCAAAGTATCCTCCTAATGTATGAGTAAAAATAGATTTAAACTTGAAACGAATACAAAGTGCCACAAATACAAATAATCTCATTGTAACTAGCACGTTTAACACCGGGGTAATCGTTGGGTTAGTTTAAGCTTCAGGTATGATCTAGGTTAAAGGAAGTGTAGTCGCACTATTATGGATTATTTATTATGTCTATCGGTATTTAACCTGTGTCTAACACAACCACCATTCTCTTGAGCAACGATTCACCAATTAAACAATTTAGATTACCAAACCCTTCCTTCACCTCTGACAATACGTGTATTAATCACAACTTTTGATTGTGGTTCGGATTCCAGGTCCTCCATTTCATCTGACAGTCACCCTACCATTACACATTAGCGTAAGTGCGTATAACCCGAACGGGTAGTAAGACGCGGTGCTAATAATAATAAATAATAATAAAACAATTTAGAAACTCCTGGGTCAATAGACAGACGCTCTACCGACTGAACAAAGGTGTCGAAACATTATCATGGAGGTTTTATGCCTAATCATTGATATGTCACTATTTGTCAGGCTATAATCACTTACTAGAACTAGATTATAACATCTACCCTACTCGTTAAACGGCAATTTTAGAGTAACGCGCTTCTATGCAGCGCAGACACTTTTCGGGTACCAATAATGCATTATTCATTCCTACGGAATCGATGTGTTTGTATCTCAAAATAATTTTATAGTATTCACCCATTTAAACTAACATTTAATTAATTATATTAGATTAAAATCAATCACATTGTGAGGTGAGCTTAGAGGGTCGCCACTGATCGGGAAAACCGGGAATTGTACTTTAATTTTGAGCATCGGGAAAAAACCGGATATAGTTCTTGCATTTGGTCGTTTGTCGGGTATTTAAAAATATTAATAGCCTTTATTTAAAGGTATGACCAAACTTAGTGAAAACTACTTCGAATAGTTTTTAGAGGCATTTAATTTTCATAACTAACTTATAGAGGCATCCAATCTTCAAAATTTGCTGAGGAAAAACCACTTTAAATAGCTTTTAGATGCATACAAATTTCAAAAAATATCTGGGAAAATATTTATACAAAACTACTTCTAAGAGCATCTAAATTTTTTTTAATATCCATTCGAAGACCACTTTAAATGTAATCTAGAAAAATCTGATTTTAAAAACGTTTTCTGTCATCGAACATACCATTTACAAAATAATGTCCTTAGAAATAAGTTGCTCAAAGTTTCCCAACCGGAGGGAAAACTTTTTTAAACATCTGGGAAATTATTTTATTTGCCAGGAAAACGTGGATTGTAATTTTATTCTATAATTTGAGTGTCCAACTTGTAATAGCCCACCTCACTCCACGGATAACACCTAACATAGGGGCTTACAGTTCAAACCAAACATTGCGTCGTGGTGTGGTTTTCTGTATTCTTCTTTAACAAAATAACAGTAGAATTGAAATCAGTGAAACCATTGCACCATGCTTTTAAATACACTACAACAAAATTTTAAAATTATTGTTTCAAAGTGGAAAATATATTTAAACTGGTCCCGATGTCACTGTTGTTCAGTGGAGAACTTAGAAACCCGCATTACGATACGTTTTCGTGTTGTAGCTTAATGGTGAGAGATGCACTCTTAAGATTCGTTATGAGAAAGTTGGTAAACAAGCAGTAGAGTGAGGTACTCATTGCGAGGCTGCTTTAGCGGAGGGAGGAAGCGCTCAAGTGTCGAGAGTTAAGATGATGTAGCCCTCACAAGGCGCCCACTCTAACTCCGCCGACTAGGTGACACCGCGAAGCTTTCGGGCACCTTTAATGTATGTGTAGAGTGGCCGAGTGGAGTGCGCTGGTGCCACACAATGGCGAGTGGTTGAACATCCGAATGACGGAACAGCGACAAGAAGTTTACTCCCTTGTTCCGTCTTATAACATCTAAGGCGAGGCGTTCCTCCGTAAAGTTTATCCTCTTTCGACCTCAATCAACAGTGTTCTCTCCATGTCGGGCGGTGAGAAAGTTTAGTCGTACTCCCCACCTCCAACGCCGCTACCAGGTGATACCTCCCCCTCACGCACTCCAGAGAGCTCGTCCGAACTTGGACATTCAAAGCGTCCCTGCTTCATTAACAATTCATCGGGCTGTCTCTAGGGGCCTTGAGGAAAATTCAGGCGCGTTCATTCCCTAGCCGGAGTGTAAGGAATACTGCGAGAGTTGGTCTCGAAGGTTGTTTTGACCTTCGACATTCTGGGAAATGTAGAAAATGCCAGGAACAGGGAAGGTCTCGTGTTTTTTTGTTTGTTTTTTATCATTACGCTAAAATTGAGACAATGCTTTTCGCCAAACAATGCAAAGATTTCTTTTTCTCTCTCTCTTTAAAATGTATAAATAATATTTACATAAGAGTCCGTCTCTCTCCACGGATATAGCTTGAGTTAAAAAGTAATACAGCTCGAACCAAGAATCGCATCTCACTGCGGCTGTATGTAGTTTCATTGGGAGAAATTGGAATTGAGACTACTGAAACCATTTAATTATATTTTTTAAAATGACAATAAAATTTAAATATTATTTATATTCTTATATGATAAAAACTATTTTACTCATCCCAATTTTACTGTTGTAAAGTAAAAATGTATATAACTGCACCTAATACGTTTCCTGGTTTGAGCGTAATATTGTTTCTAATTTCCCGTTTAATCAGTCGTGATAAAAATAAAATAGTAAAGTAGTATTGTCTTATATATTATTATTATTATAATATTATTATTATTATTATTATTATTATTATTATTATAAGCGTTAGTATTTTGATTCCTTACAGATAACTAACTGCCTATGTTTCAGTCTTAACTGGGAGTCGAACCAAAGTATGTCAGATGGTAAATCATCAATCGAAACTCACCACTCTCAATCACAGCTGAGGCAAATACTTTTAATATTTATTTCAAGCTTTATAACCTGCTCATTAGGTCACCATTAATCGCGTGATTTGACCCTCACATGACTTGACCTCCTCGCGAGATTCTTAACCCTTGAGTTCGATTCCTCTTGCTCCCTTTCGATCGATCCGTTGTCGCTAGCATTAGCGAGCGACCCATTCCACTTTAGGGGAGCGTTCGTTGTAAGGTTAATAGGATTATAGCCAGTGTGGGGCCATTACGCACGCACCTCTACTCAGTTTGTTCTTGAAAAATATATTTACGTCCCAAACAGGCTTAGCTTGGAGAGAACTCGTGTGTCTGTATCGGTGGACACGTAGACAGACACGTTAGTCTCATCTTTAGATATGTACTGCTGATGGAAAGGTCAGCGCTTGGATCCTGGCTATGTGCACTGAGTGTTTTTTATTACTCTCCTTGCCATCAACGTAAATGTCGGTACTCTTCTTCTAGATTCTACCATCCTCGACCTTTCCCTAATAGAATAAATATGGTTTTATCACGGACTGGCAGTGAGATGTAGAACTACGTATCGGCTAGTTAAAGTTGTTGATTATTCTACGCCGCGATAGTGTCGTGGGTCTCCATTCTGCTATGGGAGTAACTGTAACTCACTGGCGTGAATACACCTGTGGATTCCATTGGCCGTGTTTCTGCTCGACAAGTCTTCTCGTCATGCGATAAATGCGGAAACTACGGCACAATTTTCGGGAAGAGGCTTTTAGAGAATGCAAACACCATTATTTACGGCCAACATTGCTAGCCTTTTACTATTTTATTAGAGTTATTTTATAGTAATTAATTATCTATCAAAAGTGCTTATAACATTACTTGAAGCATTAATACGTGAAAGTATTTTTGGTAACTTTTCTAGTTATCAGGGTGACCTGGCGGTCTAGGGGTAAGGTGTCAGACTTCTATACTGGCGGCCGGGGTTCAATCCTCGGTCCCGGCACAGATTTTATCTGATTACCAAACCCTTCCTTCACCTCTGACAAGACATCTTGTGAATGTGGGGAATGCCAGGCCGCCACCGTGGTTCGGATTCCACGTTAAACTGTAGGTCCTTCATTTCATCTCACAATCACCCTACCATTACACATTAGCGTAAGTGTGTATAACCCGAATGGGTAGTAAGACGCGGTGCTAATAATAATAATAATAATAATAATAATAATCTAGTTATCAGATAAGAAATCCCTCTCTAGGAAAAGTTTACATTAGAAATAGTAGGATTTTGGTAAAAAGAACCTTTAAGAAAAAATAATATAATAATAATATTTAGCACCGCGTCTTACTTACCCGTTCGGGTTATACGCTTTAAGTACTAATTACGCTAATGGATTGGGAATTAGGAAGGTTGAATTAGAGGAAGTGAACCCGCATTAGCGTGGAGGAAGAGTGGAAAACCATTTAGGATAAACCACCCCTAGCTCACCCGACCGAGATTCGAACCTTGATCTCCCCGTCCTCAGCAGTTGAGCTCAACACGACAAGCGCGTTAGCCAACTACGCCACCGAGGCGGGTTTATGAAAAAAGAAACTCTCTCTGCATTGATAACATTTTACTTAATTATTAATATCGTTTTATAGCTATTGATAAAGTGTATAAAAAGCGATATTTGCAGATCACATGACTTGACGTATAAATTTATAAAACTCTTTGTAGCCATCCAAAAAGTTTCTTCCTATTTGAATCAAAACTTTAACTCCGTGTTTTCAGGTTTTGCGATTACATTGAATTTATAATATATTTATTTGTTTATCGTTATTTATTGTACGTTATTGTACTCGATCTCAGGCTTAGAGATAAGGTGGGTAAATGATAGAAAATGCATCAACATAAGCTTAGAAAAATAAAGAATGAGAAAACCACATTGTAAATCACATGTAGAAAACCAGTATCAGTACATCTGACCTGTAATTCGACCCCCCTTCCCCTCAGCTACAGTCAATATAAATGTCGTCTGACGATCTATACTGTATGTCCACCAGTAGGGATATTTAGAGTCTCAATTTTTAGATTACTGTCACCCCTCCTTTCATTATCACATAAAATGGCGGTGGTAAAATCAACATTAAAAACCCTTATATCTTGTTTTCTATTTTTACTGAAAGTTTCTGATTAGGCTACTTTGGGAAATCTAACTTGTTGACGCAGCCAAACCTTTGATGTAAAGTAAAGGCGATACTTAAATGAATATATAAAATCAGCAATGAATGTGATCTTCGTGAGAAACTCTTTCGAGGAATGTTTTCATTGCCGCCTCTTGAATGTTTGCGTTTAAGTGAGAGAGAAGAACAATACAGGGGTTAATGTGGTGTGCAAGAAAGAGAAAGTAAACTTGAGTGAGGGGAGAATATAACAAGTTGCTATTACCTTGATACGTGTAGAATGATTGATGAAGAGTAACCAACATTAACTGAAGGATACATTAGAAATAAAAGCCCCGCATATAACTGCAACAAAAAAACTTTGTGCAAAAAATCATCTGGGTCCGCGCAAAAGGCTAAGCAAAGTTTTCGAAAATACTTAGAACGCCAGAAAAATACTTCTTTGTCATTGTTGTGTTTAGAAGCTTATATATAGGAAAATATAAGGTAAAGTAAAGCAAGAATATTTAATTTGTTGGATTTAAATAAATCATTTCACCAGGTACCTTTAAAAGAAGAATGCAAGCAATACACGGCATTTGCTACGCATACAGGATTGTTTGAATTGAATTACCTCCCATTTGGTTTATCAGTTGGCTCAGGAGCTTAAACCAAGCTTATGAACATAATATTCTGAGATATTCAATATAAATTCGTTTATAATTATCTAGACGATTTAGTGGTCTATTCCAACAACATTAGCGAACATAAGGCTAATTTAAAAGAAATGTTTACAAGATTACGCAAATCGGGACTAACCATAAAACCCCAAAAAATAATAGTTGGCGTAACGCAAATAGAATACCTTGGACATATAATTTCATATAAGGATGTATCCATAAATACAGAAAAAATCCGCCCCATAGTGGAATTCAAAACACCTAATACCCAAACGAAATGATCAAGATTTTTGGGCAGAGTGACCTTTTTTGGCAAATGTATTCCGAATTTAGTTTCTGTGGCAGAACCATTATACAAATTACGAAAACAAAATCCTGTTTTTAATTGGAATGACGCGGCTGACCAAGCGTTCACTCAACTAAAAAAAAACTCTTACTAAGGTGCCCATTCTACGAATGGCAGATTTTGACAAAGCCTTCATCCTTCAAACCGGCGCTTCGTCTTCAGGCCTTAGCACAAAAAATAGGAGGACATATACTACCCGTAGCGTACGCCAGTCGTACTCTACACCCGCACGAGTTAAATTATCCCACCTATGAACTTGAAACCCTTGTTATAATATATGGCATAAACAAATTCAGACAATATTTGGAATCGCAACCGTTTGAACTACACACTGATAGCTCAGCTGTAGCGTGGCTACTTCAACATCCTTGACAAATAGGTAAGATAGCACGTTGAATTACTCAACTATAGGAACTTAGGTTCAACATCGTGAATATAAAAGGCAAAGACAATCCTATAGCCGATGCGCTATTAAGGATGTTTGAAGAAGAAACAATAACAAGTTGCAACAATAATATTTCGAATATTAGATTCCTAACACAATTACCAGAAATGTATACATCCATACAATCAGCGCAACTAAAAGTTCAAGAGCTAAGTAAGATCATTGAAAGAATATAAAATAAAGATAATATTACCAATTATAAAATTCTAAATAATGTTTTATACTACAAACCATCAACTAACTCTCAATGGAAAATATATATTCCACAATCTTTTCATAATTTTCTATTTCAATATTACTCGTACCATATTTCGCCGGTTGGAACACATCCAGGGATCGCCAAAACCATCATGCCTACACGTAAAAAGTTTTTTTGGCACGTTATGGACAAAGACATACGTGACAACGCTCGGTCACGTGACATTTGTTTACGATCCAAACCCGATCAAAACTATAAATATGGATACTTGTCATCAACAGTATCGGAATTTCTGATTCAACGTTTGTTCATAGTTTTTTTTGGCCCATTACCCAGATCTAAAAATGGTAATAAATACATTCTTACGGAAGTAGATGGATTTTTTAAGTTTGTGTGGTTCTTACCTCTAAGTAAATCTAAAGCTGAGCAGACTGTACGTGATTTACAAAATAACATTTTCAAAAACTTGGTTTACCGTGTTACATATTTTCTGACAATCGTTTTGCAATTTGCTTTTCACGTCTTCAAAAACTTGTTTTTTCAGCTTGGTGTAAAACATTGTATTACTGTGCCTTATTATCCTCAGCCTAATTTATGTAAGAGATTCCATAGAAATTTAAAATCTGCACTCATAGCCTACAATAAGCTACCGTCACCGCGCGCTCTAGAACTCTTGGCCCGCTTTGCATGACGCCAGAGGGCAGGTCACGCGGTCTTGCTCTCTGGCTTCCACGCGAGCGGGACCACAGTTCAACTCTCACTCATTTTACTAACTTACTTTGGGTCAGTCGAACATGATATTGCTTGCTTGCACATCAAATGAAACAGTTGTATCACACATTGTTCTTTATAGATCAGATGTAATTGTAACATTATACGAACCTGAGAACTTTAAATGTTAAAGAAAGGCTTTCAGCTATTACCATTTAATGAACGTTCAATAATCTGGCATAGGAACATTGTTCTTTATTTGTATCACCTATGATTATAACCAAAATCAGCACACTTTCAGTAACTAAGGGGATAAAAAGGTCTAATGAACAACAAACAAGAAGAAGATTCCTAACAAAAAGGTTTAAGTGCCAATGCTTTGATCTATGAATACATTAGAGTAAACATTTTTTTTAGGTTTATGTCAAGAAATAGTGCCCCCAAAATGCATAAATTATTATTTTTGCAATTGAAAAGACAAAATCTAGTATGTGAAAGGAAATAGAGAATACTTGTAACTTAATGCGCGTATGAGAGACGGCTGTAATATTATGTCAAGATAGTGTATGTACGCGCGACCGTCAGATCGAATGTCGCCGGCGGCGTCCCCTGCTCTTGCCACATACTTGCTTCTTGTACCCTGGTAATGATGTAGCACTCTCGCGTCTTCCAACCTCCCCTCTACCCCCTGACTGAAACTCAACCCGCGCTACATGTTGAAAACGCTCAACTTCTTGACTCCCACCCGGGTCGAGTCTGTTGATTAGTTGACATTAATGCGATCCTGGTTCCTTGCCTGTTGTTCAAGTTTCTCTTCGTGAGACTTCTAGGTTGGGATGGACTCCGGACCACTCTCCTTCCCTCAGGGATGCACTCTGTGTCGGTTCTTAAAAATGTATATTTACTTGTTTTAGTACCATTAAAATATTTGTAAATAAAACATAATATTAAAACATAGTATACCACAAAACGAGCTTACTTACCTACATATATCCATTACTGTATACAGCCTGTGACATGCCTAAATTTTTACTTTCTCGCTATCTTACATGTAGAAAAAGTATTGTGATCGTTAAAAAAATCTAACTCGAGATTTTGATGAATCTCGACGTTTCATGACCCCCCAGAATCCGAAAAAGTAGTTTTTGAATTTCCGTCTGTCTGTCTGTCTATACCTCCAACTATAGCCTAAACAATTTCACCGATCGGGCTAAAACTTGGTATTTAGGGTTTTCATAGGGGTTGCCCTGAGGGGTTTTTGGAATTGGGTATCTAACCCTAAAATTAAGGGTAGTTTACTGAAGGGCAAAATGAAAAAAGTCGATTTTCTCAAAATCGGCTCAAACGATTTTGATTAAATTTTATTTCTAAACATTTATAAATATTCCAAACAAAATGGTTACTCTAAATATTTCGGCAAAATGACTTTAAGGGCTCCGCTCTGGTGCGTAAATTCTCATTTTGTATCATGTCTCCGAAACTATTTGAGAAATGAAATTACTTATCATTACAAATATGTAAATATATTTATAATACAAACATTTTAATCGAAGAATATTTTTATAAAACCAATACATTTCGAGCTATACGCAAATATATATATATATTAACTTTTAGAACACTATTGCGATCGTAAAAAAAATATATATAGCCTGAAATGTTGATGGATGTCGACGTCTCATTTCCCCCCGAACCCTAAAAAGTGAATTTTGCAATGTCGTCTATCTGTGTGTCTGTTTAACCCTAAAATTAAGAGTAGATTAATAAAAAGCGAGAATAGAAAAAACCAATTTTCTCAAAATCGGCTTTAACGATTTTGATTAAAATTCGTATCTAGGAGTTGATTAAGATTATAAATAAAATGGCTCTTTCCATTTTCCTATGAAAATGAATTTTAGGGTACTTTACAGAAGCGAAAATTTATGTATTTCCACAAATATGTTAGATACTAAATAACTTATAATTGCAAAATTGTCTTACTATTAAAAATAAAAAAATTGTATTTGAAATATATTTTTATAAACCAATATTTTCTGAGATATTGTCAAATATATTAATACATTTTGTGAGCTTTAATTGTAAAGAGATAATAAGCTTTAACGCAATAATTCTGTAATGCCATAGAGTAATTGATATAAGTCTCACAAAAAGTTTGTTATTTTTCCTTTAACATTTTAGGAGAAATGTTTGTACAACAATGATCTATCTCCTTCATTTTAAACTCAATAGTCAATATTTACATTTTTTATTGGTCAACATTAATAAATGAGAAATTGAATAGCAATTCGATGACCTGAAGATGTAAAACACCTAGTAAAATACAAGAGTTGAATTCAATATAAAAATATAATATACAACCAATGAATATTGAGACTTTGATGTTTAACAATTATAGTGTGACAATTGAGTATGGAAGACTTATATATATGTATATGACTAGATTGAAGATAAAATAAAAAATGTTATGACATTATAAAAGTAAGACTATCTTACATAAAATACATATAACAAATAACATTTTAAAATAATAAATTAAAACAAATAGTTTAAGTCAATAGAACAGTACGAAATATAAATTGATAATATTATGGTTGCTAATTTGTAAGATTGAAGAATAAATAGTAAATTGAAGTTATATTTTTTTATTATTGAATTCTTATCTGGTTTGAGTGCCCTTGTTCCTTTTTTTCTCAAGCTGGTATGAATCAGCTTAAAGTTGCTGCGACATGTTTCGGCGTAACAATTGACGCCATCATCAGGCTATAGAATAAAGAATCAAAACAATTTATGGCCCAATCCAGTGTGAATTTTTAGACATGAAAAATAAACTGTTCAAAAGTTAATTAGGAACATGATATGAAGGATATAAACCAAAGAAAGAAATAGCATATTTACCGTTAACGCCTTATTGAATGATTCCGTCTGTCATGAAGAATGGAACTGATCTTAGGGAGTGTATAAAAATCGTGTGTATAAGAACTGGGTTCCTGATATGTTCTAGAAGAATTTCGTAAAGAGTCAAGGATAATGAAAATTG